>JBBYHQ010263395.1:0-22473 GCA_038382645.1 Spergularia azorica
AGAAATGCCATGTGTTTTAATTTTATTGGTTGTGTAGCTATAAATGGTTTACACATGGTGTAGATCATGATTTCTCCCTTTAACATTGCGCATTATCTACTCCAACTACATGTGTGAGTAATTGATAAAGCTCTATTGTTGTTGTGTACATCCATTAGTAGTCCATTATTAGCTAGAGAAGACTGATTACATGACAATAATGATACTTACTAAAACTGTATTATTAATCTAATCAATAAATTATATCGATTGTCCTAATTCAATGCACAAAGAGGGAAAGCCAAAAATATACGAGTACCTTACTAACGTACAAACCGATTATTACATTGGATAAATTACCTGGACAATGCCTTCACGTGTACTTATAGTTGTGTGCCCTAATTTACTCAATATTATTTTGTATCATCTTGTTCCCTAAATACTCTGCAATTTTGTTCACGGCTTCTGATCCATCCTGAATCTTGTTCCCCAAGCCTTAATCGTGGTCATTTGCCACTGGTCATCAACTCATCATTTCTTGCGATGTTAATTAATTATTAATCTAGTTAGTAATGCACTTATTCATTACCCCATTTGGCTAATTATATTGTACTATGGTCAAGTTCTATCACATGGGATGGTTTCAACTTCAAGTGCACAAGAATTTTAACTAGTTTGGGTGTCATCTGAAAACGAAAAGAATAAGACTTTGATGTCTTTGTAGATCTCGTTATCCATATCATAAAAGATTAAAATATATAAGTCATAGTTTAAATTGGTTTTAGTAGTTCGAGGGAGATTATTCGAATTATTCTTGGTATATCAACTCGATTAACACTTTGAAAAAAAAAAGTGCTAATAGTGATATAATGACATATGGTCTTCCCAGTTCTCCCCAATGGCAAAGCTCTTGGTTCAATGATTAGGAATTTAAGGATGTGTTTGGTCAAACTCCTGAAGTGAATCTGAGTCCTAAAAATTAAAAATTGGCCAAACATACAACCTGAGAAACTGTTTTTAGATTTTGAGAAGCACTTCTTGTGTGAATTTGTTCATGAGAACTAGAAGCTCCAATCTGGAGCTCCTCCTCCAGAAACTGTTTCTGAGGAGCATTTTCTGGAGAAGCTGTAACTTGGCCAAACAGACCCTTAGTCGATTGTTTTTGTACTATTAATGTCACAGTCTTTTCGACTAAATTGTATAGACTCCTAGGATGATCCTTGTTTTAATCCTATTTGTTGTGAAGGAGTATGAATTTACAACAACATTTAGCTGGTAACTAAAATTAAATCATTATCAATTTTGATTAAATTTTGTTGAAGTAACACTAACATCATAACTAAATTCTTCGATGTTACGTTATCATATTTAAGTTGAAAATTACAAGATTCTAGCCTTCTTTTGTAATCTATGTTTGCTGGACCCCTGCTATATGTACTCCGTATGTATTAATTACAAACCTACTTGACTAGTTCATGAGTAATCATAAAGCTACCGTATGGTCACCAAATCGTTATAAGAGTAAATTCCCGTCCCATTTTGTGTCTATTCCGTATACCATGTGGATTATAACCTTACAAAACAAAACAAAGCTGAGTCAGCTCTTCATTTATACTAGGGATATTTTCTATGGTGACCCTGTACTTTCCGACTTTTTCAGTGGTGACCCGGTAGTTTCCGACCTTTCCATGGTGCCCCTGAGGTTTGCATTTTAGCGAAATCCGTAACTGTTGGGCTAATACCCTTTTTGGACGTTTGCCTCTGTTTCCTTATGTTCCCCTTCCACTCTAATTACAATAAAACACTCCCACCTAATCAAATGTTATCTTTATAAACAAAAAAATAAAAAGAAAATTAAAAAGAACCCAATTTCTCTCTCCTCCCCCCTCACCTACCCTCCACCTTGCTCACCACCATTTCCCCACCGCCCCTCCACCCCCGCCGATGACACCACCATTCCGGCCGATGTTTGCTGGCCGACTCTTTCCCCCACCGCGGTAACCTCTCATTTCCTTCATTTCCCTCATCTCCCTTCATTTTTTATCTTTCTCTTCTTCCTCTTTCACCCTCCAAATCGAATCTCTCCTTTACTCCTTCACACATTTAAGGAGAAGCATCCCTAAAAGATGGTAGAATAGGTTGTCATGGTGGTTTCATGGAAGAGGGGAGAGAGAAAATGGATATGAAAGGTGAGAGGGGGAGAAGAGATAGGGGAAATGAAGGAGAAGGAAGACGAGAAGTTCCGGGGGCAGTGGGAAAGGTGGAGAAGGCACGGCGTCGGATGGCGGGGGTGGGGGCATCGGCGGAGAATGGGTGGTTGGCAAGGTGGAGGGTGGGTGAGAGGGGAGGAGAGAGAAAAGAGAAAAGGGGGTTCTTCTTCTAATTTGAATTGTAATTATAGTGGAAGGGGAAAGGAAGGAGATGGAGGCAAACGGCAAAAAACGGCGTTACCTCAACAGTTACAGATTTTGCGAAAATACAAATCTCAGGGGCACCATGGAAAGGTCGGAAACTACAGGGTCACCATTGAAAAAGTCGATAAAGTACAGGGTCACCATAGAAAATATCCCTTTATACTATAAGGTTTATATCAACAAAAATAAATTTAACTATTTATGTACGGCTTATAATGTGCCAAGAGATCGACCACTATGGGGTTATCCTAAATCGAAATCTCCTATTCCCAACATTAGTTCCTTATAAAATCCGAACTCTTTTCCGTTCGCGAAGAAGTCCGTAACAAGGAAGCCAATGCCAAACTTTACTCAGAACGTCCTTGTACAGTGTACACACTCATTTTCCACGTATCCCCCCTAATATAACATACCTAATACTCGGCAATTACACGAGTCGAGCTCAACTCAATCGAATGGAGTTAATCTCGACCAAAACGGTTGACAAGCTTCTCGAACTGGATTATTATTAGTTGTTTATAAACAACTTCGAAATCATTTGTCAACGACGCTTTCATTAATCAAGAATCGATAAGGTTGACCCGACTCGAGTGACCGAAAGGGTGTGACAAGAAGTTAGTGGTGCGTGTCGGCACGTTCAATTCGTGAGAAAAATCCAAGACATAGAAATATAGATTCCGCCCGACCATGACCACATCCCTTCTCTTTATATAAAGGGTGACCCAATTAAAACCTCCACAATTTCTCTCCTTCCACTTTCCCCAAACCCAGATACTCAATTTTCTTCCAACTTTTCTTCAATCTCAAATTAATTAGAAAAACCCCATTTTCTGCAGAATCCGACCTTAAATTCCAGATCTTCAGGTACCCTTTTTCTTGCTCTTCATTTTTATCGTGATTTTATGTAAATTTCGGGATATAATTTCGCCATTTCTGCTTCATTTTGCTGTTAATATTACTGCATATCATTAGTATTTTTTATTTGAATTTTAATTGTTTTTATTGGATTAATACTCAACTGAAATTACCCAAAATGGAATTTCCAACTGGGTTTTGTCAGAATTTGATTTTCTTGGTTTGATGATCAGGAAAAGTAAAAAGTAAATTCAGATTCCGGGAATTGTTTGTTACTGTAGTGGGGTGAAGGGGGGGGGGGTTAAATTTTGTTAGTATAAAGTATGGAGTAAATGAGTAAGTATAGGAGTAGATTGCCTTTGACATTGTGAATTTTTTACTAGTTCAAGGGCAAGGTTAAAGCTTTAGGTCAGCTAGTGTCATCGTTGGTGATTAGGAAGTGTTTGGGTTAAGGACATGGTTTGTGAAGTATCGATATTCGGATTGACCTTTACTCCTCATTATAAATCGGAATGTGTGGGTTGATATCTTTGACAAGGGTCCTTAGAATGATCCCTTCGTAGTCCATACAAGGCGCCCTATATGAAAAGGGAAAGTCTTTTACCATCAGGAACAACCTCCGATTCTCTAAATTACGACTTGGGTGGGGGGAGAAACTAGTGAAGCAGCGAATTGATCAAATGGCTTATACTAATTTGCGTTTATTCTTGTAAACCAACCAAATGAACGAGGACTGACAATGATAGAAACAACGACATTACCCCAATGCCGAGTCAAATGCTGGAGCGTATGGTGGGTAGAGGGTTCGTTCTTTACCAAATGAAAGACGACTACTTTACTAGTTTTCACTGTTTTACATGAGCGGATTTCCCCACTTTTTCAATTTTAATTTGCTAGGGCCAGAATGCCGGATAAACTTATGGCACTTTTCATCTTCCATAGTATATTAGTATGTAATGACCTTGGCCTTTGTTTATGGTGCTTGCCAAATACTCCGTAATAGTTTAGCATTAAGTGTTTACCCGGAATACCCGGAGCAAAAGAGGATGCAAGTGATTGAGAAGTTAAGGTTAAGTTGGCAAGTGTCGAAGTATATAGGCCTACATTTTCCAATTAGAGATGGTTGACTTGGGATTGATACGGTTAGCAATAATGTAATCTTATCCCTAAGCTTTGGAGATGTATTAAACCATCAAGGGAGGGGGTGGGGACAATTAAATTAGTTTTTTGGCAGTTGGTCTTCTTATTCTTTTGTCTTATAAGATCAAATTGATAATAATATTGTTAACTCTCAGCTCTTGGTGGTATGTAAAAGCTAAAGTAAGGTCGGCAATCTGCAAAGTTGTCGGTGGGAATGTAATACTTCACTCTGGATAGGATAGGTTGAGTTTTGATGAGCAGTCTGGATAGTAGAAGCATAATGTGATACATGTACTTGGTATATCTGTTAGCCCATAGTATTTAAAATTTGAATTTGATAGCCGACTTTTCTGGATGATTAAGTGGTTTGGGCTTGGGGCATTTGTTGGTTTAATCAATTGACTAATCAAGTCTTTTTTTTTTTCTTTAACCCCCAGTCCCCCACTAATTAAGCAATTATTAATATTATCATGATTGAACTTATTCTTAATCATGTGCACCCACTGGCGTGTCGACTAAGCAATTATGCATATTTATATTGCAGCCATAGATGCACCTCTGCAGCTTAGCCTCTTAATTATTTATATCTGGCCGACATAAAGCGTAGTTAATTGAATTATGTGCGTTACGAATGTACTTACTTAGTTTTTTTTGTCCTATTTGATAAATCATTCTTCATTTTGCGTCTGCTTCTTATTTTTTCTACTCTTTTGTTTTCTACGATTGGTGCCACACTAGTTGACACAGTAACTATCCTCTAGAATGTCATCTCAAGAGCTGGCACTAAGCTGTTGGACAATTGGAAAAGATGCAACTCAAATAGAGAGTCATATTAACTTAAACACAAAACGAGATCTTAGAGCATGTTTTGTTCATCTTAAATCTTCGATTTATATGGAGAATTATAATGTTAGTGTAGAGGTTTGGGGTGAAGTACTGTGGCTAGTATCTATGCCATAGTCGATCAGCTGGTACACCATTGACCGAGGAGTTCAAATTTTTGTTTGGTCAATTGGTGGACTTGAGTTTGTGTATGGAAATAAAAACGGGTGGCCTATGTTAAGGTTGCTTACCTTTCATATTAAAAAATGTGCATTTTCAATAACCAGCTCCTCTTGCTTTCAAGCTGTGCGGGAGGTTCCTTATGAACCCTGAATAGCGCAGCTTTTTCTATCTTATATGAGTAAATTCAGATTTCGATCGAGTCATGGTTTTCCCAGTTGTGAAAATGCAACAAACCCTTCTAAACCTCACAAGGTCCTGATAATTTTGGTTGCTGAAAATATCTTGCGCACACATTAGTTTAGTTGATCAGATACTGTAGGCCTGTAGCGGATGCATTATGCCCAGGCTAGTCGTTTCTGCAGAACTTTTCTGAAAGAGAGCCTACAATTAATTAGCATCTAGTTCTGGTGATGGTGAGTCAGTGATAAACTTAAAGTGTGTTCTACTTCTTGGTCTTATCCACCCATCAGCAATTAGAGGTTGATACCACTGTGGGTCCTTAGACAACGTCCTATAGTACCCACTCCTTGAATGAACTCTGCACTTGGATTTTTTTGGAAGAGCATTATTAGCTTTTAGGTATTCTTGAAGATGACCCAGCTGGAATTGTGTCCTTTGATGTTAACTCTTGCTTCTCAATGTGGTAAACCTTTATCGGCCGTTAAAACATGTGAATGCCTACTATCATGTGCTGTTTAAATTATGAAATAGTTACCATCCATGCAACATTTATTAAAATTCTACCAATTTGCAAGATTCCAATTACGACATCCTCCTGATCTTATCGTAACCTTTGTGTTTGCCTTCCAGAGATCTAAATATAAACTGGTGCTTCACAAGAGTTGCTGATTGCAATTTAGCAGTCCATGGAGTTAGAGCAGCAGTTTGAGCGGAAATGGAAATCTATTCCAGCTGCACCAAAAGACGTAGTCGTAGATAATCTCAGTGGCTCTTTTGAGTGCAACATCTGCTTAGACTCTGCAAATGATCCTGTAGTTACGCTATGTGGCCACCTCTATTGTTGGCCGTGCATCTACAAGTGGTTTTACATCCAGAGTGCGTCCCTTCCTTCAGACGAGTATCCACAATGCCCAGTGTGCAAGGCAGAAATCTCCCACACAACTGTGATCCCGCTATATGGCAGAGGCCAATCTACCAGCATCCCTGAGGGCGAGGCCAAGTCCATCTCCCCTGATATAGCCACACCTCCAAGGCCACCAGCTTGTGGGACACATGCGTTGCTTAATGCTGCATCACAACCTGAGCACCGCCTTCCCCCATATCGGCGTAATCCTTATCAGAGTCACCAGCATTACGCTTCTGAAGAGGTAGTTTCTTCCTCATCATTGTTTAACCAAACAAGTGACGCAGTCGCTAACGTTTTCCAGCCAGTCGTGGGGATGTTTGGAGAGATGGTGTATGCTAGGGTGTTTGGGAACTCCCAGAGCTTGTACACATACCCAAACTCATATCATTATGTAGGGAACAGTAGCCCAAGGTTAAGAAGGCAAGAGATGCAAGTCGACAAATCGCTAAGTAGGATATCACTCTTCCTTTTGTGCTGCTTCCTCCTATGTCTCTTTCTCTTCTGATCTGCAATTTTGGGGCAGAAATCCATAATCTGTATGTGTGTATAGTATGTAGTTTGTAAAAAATGTCGTCTATTAGGCATTGGAAGCTCATTGACATTGCTTCATGTACTACAAACTTGCATTCGATGATCGGGTGTGAAATTATGAATTGCCCGATGTTTCAGTATCTTCCATCTTTCTACAATGGGCAACAGAATGCACCAGATCTATTTGCATTTTGTTCCAGCTTTGGATTTTGTGTGGGTGTACCAAATTGGTAGTGCATGAAAGAGAGCAAACCGAGGCTTAATCGAGTTAGACAACGACAAATTCGCTCTCAATATTCCTCTCCGGTGCAAATTATATCTTGGGTTCACCCTCTTATGTGTTTATGCAGTTATCAGATATCAGACGACGTCGAGGCAATGACAGTGACAAATTGGTTTCTCAGATGGTATACAATCAGAAATCTAGAGGAAGGACAGTAGAGTTCACTATTGCCTTATCATGTATGATCCATAATCCAGGTGTCCAAATCACTATATCTTGGAATTATCTGCATTTTTCAGTTATTTTGTACCAGCCAAGATATATTATCTGCAACACAGTTAAGATATCAGTTTTGCCAACTGCTCCTGTTTGCTACTGGTATAGAAAGAGATCCATTTTAACAGAAAATGACTTCCTACACTTGTAAAGTTTTCGTGCTTGTACTCCTTTCGTTTCTTTAGATTGTGTATATTTGGTATCTGTATGAGTATGTTAGAGACGTACTCCTGGTCTAAAGATGAAATTGATCGATGGCATAGACTTTGATTTCGTAATAATATGTTTAATCAGTACTCATTCTTATCTGTTAAAACCTAAAAACAGTTCTTATCAGAATTTCATTAGCCAATTTCAGCTGTTGTTGTTTGTTGCTCTGAATTCTGTAACTGATAAAAATTGATAAAACAGTTAATAATGCACAAACAAAATGTACAGATCAATGATTTTTGAAGTAAAATAAGCTATTATTATATATAGAGAACACAGTAGACAGTTACATGATGCTTACTATATTATATATATGGAACTACTACCTCTCGGCCGGTACATTAGTAGTTTAGTACCAAGGGCACAGCCTATATATGATGGCAAAGACACTAGACACTAGACGATTTTTACACCCTCCTCGTTGATTTCTACATTTATCGTTGCAAGAGCAGCATCGAATTAGAAAGGGTACTTTCACACGAGGGAGTGTAAAGATAAGTCATAGAGTAATACCGATCGACTAGGACTATTGAACATGTAACAAAGCTAGATATATTTATGTATGTAGTTAGACTAATAGATTTAGTAAGCCTTCCCAAGTGATGGTTTCTTATTGGAATAGTGTTATCATCACTCCACCAAAGAGACGAGCTGCTTGTTCACTATCTATGGTTCTAGTCTCTGTTGAAGGATAGTAAACATAGTTTTGGTGCGACTGAGAATAGAAATTTTGATTCCTCGTCGTCCTCGGTTTTCGGCCCCGTTGGTCTTCATATTGCTCCAACAACATGAAGTCCTCCATGGCAACTTGAGGAAGGGTAGAAGGTGCATATGATGCCATTGTAGTTGGGCTTTGTAATCTTTACTTAAGCCTTTAGCTAGGGTTTTGGAGTAGTGTTTTTGGTAGTACTAGATTTACAATTGTTGTTGGGTAAGTTAAGTAAACAACACTGCCCTTTAAACAGGCCAATATGATGAGTGATGGTCCAAGATTCTTGTTCTAGGATAGATTGATAGTAAATAACATAGGTCACTTTTGCCAAACCTATATGGCATATATACTCTTCCAGTCTTCCACTTTCTAGATAAGAATTTAGATTCATTCACACTTTTTGAGGATAATTTGTTCTAGGAAGATTACTACATGTAAATTATTAGTATGATAAATTATTAGTTGTAACAGTTGGGTCGAACATTTACCATGTTACTGACATGTACGATCTGCAACCTTGCCTTTAAACTATAGGTGTAAATGTGTAACGAAACTTTGTGAAGTTTTTAATCTTATAGCGAACTCGTTGCACTAACGATAAATTCTACAATCGCGACCCAATTTTAATACCATAACACATTTATTTATTTATTTATTTTGGTTACACCAAAACATGTTTATTAACAACCATGGTTTGAAACTTGGACGTTATACAAAACATGTAGAGTGCTTGTTATTACATTACATAGAGATGAGTAAAGCACAAAGCTAGGTAGATGACTCTTTGCTGAGTTACCACGTTTGAAAGTTGACGGTTTAAGAAAATGGTGGGAGTAGCACATTAATTATGACATTGTCATTTCTCCATATAATCTAACACAATAACATACATGTACTCAATGATCATAATAACTAGTAAGCCTTATTATTCCTAAAGAATGGCTTCATGGCGCGGTGTTCGCACACCATAAATCCTCCATACTTCTGAGCAGCCTGAAAACTATCAATAATGGTAGTTTTCTCTCCTGGAGGAAACACTCGCATTTGGTTAGATTGATGATAATGGCGAAAAATTCGCGGTTTCGGCCTAATATGCCCTAATCTTTCTTGATCATAATGCTCCATAAGGATGAAGGCTTCACTAGCAATTTTTGGGATGTTGGTAGGATGTGCCATGGTGTTATATATGTTGGATGTAACTTGCATGAACACAAATTAGTCTTGTGTTGTAGAATTGGTTATTGTCATTGGAGTAGTATATAAACAGACCATCATGATTCCAAACTAATTATTTAAACATTATTTGAAATTCCATATATTCGCTTACTCTTCTTATTAATTAACTGTTGCTAATTGAATAATTGATCATGTTTTATTCAACTTTCTAGATTTAGCTCGTGCTTCCAACTTTATGGTAGAAGTGTGGTTAAAGCTCCACATCTTGCTTACATTCTTGTTTACGGAAAAGAAAAAAAGCGAACATATAAACACGATATCACCCACTTCATATTATCGGACACATTTAGAAACATTTTTCATATTTTTTTTACGGATTAGAGCTTATTCACTGCTTTCGTGAGGCTTGCAAAGGTTCAAAATTTCTAGGTCATGCTAATTTATTTAGGTATTCGTGCATTTTATTTACTAGCTCGTTAGTCTGAGAGTCGTCCATCATACTTTTACTGTTTTTATCGAAATGATGAGTTAGGTAGATCTTACTCTCCGGAATCAACCCAAAGATTGATTCTTACCTATACCTTAGCCTTTAATACTAAAAGCAAATAGCACAAAAAGAAGATTAATCGAATTTCAAGATTAGTTCTTTGAGGATCCATGGATATTTAACTCAGAAGGTGGGATTGAAGCAGAAAGCATCCTATACCATTGATTAAATGTAACATTATTGATCAACTTAAGATTCAAATCGCGAAATAACTCTCCCATCGAATGTTTGGTGCGTGGTCACTTTATTTTTTTTGGATGTAGTTTATAATTTAATTAATCATTGCACTTGCACCCAAATGATTTTATTTAGCCTCGTGTAATTCTCATACGCCATCGTTTATGACTTAATTATGAGCTACATATTGGAAAGTCGACCATACACCGAGAATACCTACTCTCGTTATACCTTTTACTCAAAATTGTTGTACTCTTTATCACAATACTAGTATGTTGTAATTTTTTTTAGCTTAGCTATATAAAAATCGTTCCAGTAGTTAAGATTTCATTACGGATATCCAACTGAAAACTACAACGAGTCTGAACGAGAATACGTACTCCTTGGTGTACTTACACAAGAATTTTCCCTAGATATGCCCCTCACTTGAAAGGAAATCTTACTCTTCAAGACATTTTAGGAAGTTTTAACAGATGCATTATGATCTTATGGAGTAATACAGATTCTCTCATCCATTGAAAAGTGGGGCAAAATTGGAAATGTATTGTCCTGATAACAATTTGGATATGGTCAAGCATGCAACATTTAAACTGATGTGAATTAGATAAATTTCACTGTTTGGAATCTAATTGTTCTCTACTTTCGGCAGAAAAGAATCTGATAAGATTAGTAATCATCTTTCTTTGTGAATGAAATCAACATTTTAAGTAGTGCATGTTTAGTACTGTTTCTTGAGTCTGCTACACCTGTACAAATCACACAAATTTATGTTCGACGAGACTAGAATTAATGTCAAAAACTTCACAACGTATTGAGTTATGTCGATTTGAAACCACCTTTTGACATAAATCAGGGTTAAAAGCTCCTCTCAAATTTCACTTAATTACTTAAAACTATTGAAATATGAAGCAAAAGTATTTGCGATTATCGACTACTCGTTTATGTCTATATTCGGTACAATAGTCTCTTATCAAGTGAAGTCGAATGTGCATGTCTGTTTTAGTTGAATTTGTTGGTAAAGCAGTTCGAACTCAATCTTTTAGGTGGGGTGCTTTCAGGTACCACTCCAGGGCTCCAGGCTATGGCTATGTTTGGTAAAACTAGCTGAATAAGTAGCTGAACGCTGAAATAGTAGCTGAATGCTGAAATCGTAGCTGAAAGTTGGAATAATAGCTGCAATAGTAGCTGAAAATTTTTAGCTGATAGTCATAGAAGTGTTTGGCAAAATTAGGTGATATAGGAGCTGGTATATATAAAATTACAAAATAATGCATTATTTATTTTTAATCACATTTTATTTTTGTAAATAATTAAGGGTAAATTAGGAATAAAATTATGATAAGCTAGCTTATTTTTAAATAAGCTACAGAGGGTAACATCTTAAATAAGCTAGCTTATTAATTAAGCTAGTGGTGTTACCAAACAAACTTATTTGGTCAAAGAGTTTAAAAAACTAGTCAAATAAGTTACTTTGGCCAAATAAGCTAGCTTATTGTGCATACCAAACATAGCCTATATTAGGTTGTGTTGGTTACATTTGCTTTAAAAAAGCATAATCACAAATTAATTAAGCTTAAGATTCATCCATCAACATGTTAAAGTTAATCTGAGCATCTCAAATAGCCTTTTGTTAAATTAAGCATCTCAATCATTCAGCAAAAGAGAATCGGGGTCGATTCGGAATTTCGAACACGAACACGACATGAGCACCGATGATATGTAGCGTTTCTTCAACAGAAATACAGAATATGCTTGAGTTTACCTGGTTATATTTCCATATTTTGACACATCACCAAAAACCACTCCATGACATATCACTTCACAATATATTGCTGTTTTGATAAGATATACGGAGTATCTTTTGTTCGATTTCTTTCAAGTTGTTAACATCCTGTTGCATGGTTTCTTTGATGTGTTTCTGTGTAAAATATCCACAACTCTTCAACAAATCTGTATGTTAGTCTTCTTTGGGCGACTGCTTTTCTGAGTACTGTCGAATAGATGATACTCGCAAACCGGAAATGGTGGTGTACGTTCACACGATTTTACTGTGCACATATTGGCTTTCTCTAGGTGAGATTGACATCAGCCACGATTCGAGACCAATGTGATACAGCACAAAAAACTCGAGTTTTAACACAGTACACGAGAACAGTGATGAAACCAGAGGATGAAAGAACTCAGAGAAGACAAATTTCCCAAACTTTCAAATATAACTCATTCCTACAATACTGATCAGCTCCCTACAGTACCTAGCAAACGGCCACCTTGAGAAGAATTAAGGCTAGATTATGGATGAATTATCAAAGCTTTATGATTATAACAGTTTCGCTGATGGCATAGCTCCTGCCTTCTCTGAAAACAGAACAGAACAGAGAAATGGAAAGAAAAGAAGAGTGATTACACTGAGGGATCGGATGGATATTGAAGTCTGATGTAGTGGCCCAACAGAATTGCATCCATGAACCCATACTAAAACATCAACATCTTGTTACTTCCGTCGGATTTTGACTGTTAGAGTCCACATAATCTTTCCCTGGGGTAAGGGAATGGACTTCGGCAAGCGCAGTGGTATCTCGAACTCCCCTAGTGAAGATAAAGGACTAGGCATGTGCAAGTTTTCAGGTTCAAGGTGTACCAAAAGCTGCCTTGCCACCTGAAACAATTCATAGCATTTTCAACATTTTTCAAACAATGCTTTGTCTTTGGACAATATAGTTCTCACTATGCTCAACAGAATCGAGCTTGAGCTCCCAAGATATATGTGAACTACTGCGGCCTAGCAGCCATTCCAGAAGAGAAAAAAGGGAAACGAAAGGGTAAAAGTTTCTTCTTAGAGAGAAACCACCATACCTCAGATATAATCTCGTCTTTCGTCACAGGTTCACGCAATTCGTTGTCAACCTTAAAGTACTTTCTTAAAACCTGCAAGTAAAATATTCATCACATGTCAGAAGTACACTAAAATTAAATTAAGTCGTAACATAAATGTAAGTTCTAATGACGACCACATGGAAAGCACGGAATTATAGTCAGTCTGTGTTCTATGATGGCCACACATAATTCCAAGCCTCCTGCACTACCCCCCTCCCCCCCAAAAAAAAATAAATGAAAGGCCTCTTCTATTAGGCGGCAAGAGTTCTGGATATGAATTCAGCACATATTTTGTCAAACCCAGTTTGACTTTGTTCAACTTGCCTTGATGGCATACTTTCAGGGGAATTGTACTCTGTTGGTTATATAATACAGCAAAATGGACTACGGTCGTAGACTTGTAGCAAGGGAAAAGAGATCAGTTTTTGGGTCAGGCAGTCACAGATGGCTACCTAACATGCTTATTCATAATTCAATGCACATTCTCTGTCCATCACATAGACATATGCTAAATTCCACAAATTCCAATCTACAAACTTGAGTATAAGAAGGATTACGACAGCGATAACCCATGGCAGAGGCCAGAGAAGAACCATTCTGTAACTTGCTTGCTTCATGAGTCATTACAACAGTAGAAAGAAAGAGAAATGTCTAAACCATCCTATACAGGACGAATTACGGCAATGTAGAGCAACTTGAGGGCTAATTAAGTTCAAAGGAATCAGTGATACTATCTTGGCGTCTTTGGCCACTTGAGCGAGGAAGAGGAGAAAGGCATCAGATTCATATCAAAGACAAAGAACATGATCAAGGCAGGCAAGACAGTCAATTCGAGCACCCCATGCTCTCCCAACAATGCACACAAATAAAGGAAGGGAGACCGGAGAGTACAATGAACGTCACTGGATTGCATAGAACTCTAGTACAGTACGTCAGTACTGCTGCCAATATACGACTACCTTGGCGTCGGTTATATGGCCTGAGCAAAGACATAATACCACAAACTATCCTAAAATTTTTCCTTTGTATTCGACGGTATTTCGACCTCCCCTCCCAAGGTCCTAACAACATTTGTGAGAAACAAATTACAAACACCAACACTACATGAGAACCATGAATTTTTCGCATGATAAGAAATCACAGGAGAAATGTGGTAAATGGGTGTGTGGAGCAACCAGAAAAGGCATCCTTTCAGAAGGGAGACAAAAGATACTGTAAAACGACACAATATGCAAAACTGACTTACCAACTTTCCATTGTCCAGCCGTTTTGCCGCATCAATGTACTCTTTCATCTTATCTTCTTTAGTTTCTTTTTCCACCTTGATTTGTTCCTTCTCTATAGGTTGGTAAATCTGATTATACAGGAAAAGGCAATTTCAGACATGACCAATGAATTCAAGAACACCAATCTTGCTTCACACTTTAACTGCACAATGGTAGGTCGACATAAAGAACAAACGAGATCGCAATAAGGTTGAGATTTGAATAATTACCTTCCTTTGCTCCCTCACAAGATAGGCAAACTTATCAATGTTCGGCACGGCCAGTAGCTTGGGCATCAGATAATTACGGAAATACCCAGGAGCAACTTTCACCGTCTCACCAGCTAATCCAAGGTTCTCCATATTCTACACAATTACATTCACTTGATAAGCAAACATCAACAACAAAACACACACACACAAAAGAAAAGCTCTTTTGGATTCGATCACAAACCGTTGTTAGAATAACTTCCAATCTTCTATATCTGATTCCTTGAGCAGTGAAAAACAACGGATTAAGCAACCCATCGGATCCCTTTAAGCTAGTCTCTCGGATAGCCCGGCAAAGTGCATTTCTCCCGTATTGCATATACGCCATCCAACACCCTTTACCCTTCACACCTTCAATATACAAAATAACACACACCATATAACCAACCACACATAAAATCAAGGTCCTCAGCTAACACATTCACTACCCCAGCTTGCGGAATCGAAATTTCCACAATATTGGTTACCAGAAGCAAAGCACCCCACCAAAATGATAACTCTAACCACAGGGCCGTCTCGTAGATTGGAGGGGGATTGTGCAAAACGCAAAAGATTAAAACTTTCACTTACTACAATATGCGATTTCTTTCGATTCTTTGCATTTCGTTAGTACCCGTCTCGCGTATTCAAATCAAACGTAAGGAGTATCGTAAACTTCAATTGTTTCCCAATACAATAACTATAACAACAGTTTCAAGCAAATCCATTCAATCAGATTGAAAAATTAATCTACAGCTACTTTTCTACTGATCACCCCCAATTAAACCAAGAATTTACCCAACATTTTTACATTATAAAGTTACCATCTTTTTATAGACAGAAATCAGGAATTTGATCAATAGAAACATATAATAGACGATCTAACAATACGAAAATGGGTTTGAAATTTACCTGGGCAGAAATTGCACGATTTATTTGGGGGTAAAATTGCTCAAAATCTAATTGGGAAAGATTGTGGGTGGTTTTCTCAGTGGTTTAAGCGGCTGTTCAGAGTTCGAGTGATGCGGGTTTAGGTTACTTTCATTTCATTTTCTTTGGTGAGTGACAAACTTGGGTTGGACCATTGTTTGTTGAGCCGAACTTGTAACCTAGGTGGTTAGGTTGCACGAGTATGGACACCGAGCACCCTTATTTTCATTTACGGCATGGTCTGAGATGGTCTCGGCACAAAAAACGGTTTAGTGTTAGTAAAAACGCTTATAAACACCTGTCGGCTTGTTTGGATTGTAGGATGGGAATGAGAGGATAAAAGATTTGTCTACCCAAAACAGCTCCCCAATTTTTCGTCTCACGTCATCTTAATTCCTTACCCTGTTCGTCATATCATCTCAATTGCTCTTCCTCTGCAACCTCTAGCCTTCCCCACCCCATTAAACCTTTTCCGTTCCAACCTCTCGCTTTCCCCACCCCATTAACCCTCTTCAACCTCTCGCCTTCCCCACCCCATTAAACTCCTAACCATGAACTATTAAAGGATGAACAGCAGCTGCAAACAAAGCCCGACCCAAATTGGTTGAAATTTGGGTTTAAGGATCTGGATCAAATTTGGGTATAATTCACAAAATTAGGGTTTTTAACATGGAGCTGATCCTGGTACCCTCTTAATCTCAATTTTATCTGTGGTGGTGGTGGTGGCGGCGGCGGTGAATCGCGGGTTCATTCTCATCGCCGCCGCAGCAGCCGCCATGGTGGAGTCGGTGTTGGGGTGGTTGTGGATGGTGGGAGGTTATATATGAGCGGTGGCCGGAGCGGCGGAGGAGTGCATTGTGACGGGCGGGCGATATGCGATGAGGACCTCTCGTGGTTGGATGATGATGGGGCGTGAAATTATTTCATGTTAATTGCTGATTTGGGCTAGGGTTAAGTTTCGAGCGATCCTATATTCCTATTTCAAAAATTATGGTTTTCTTGATGGGTGACGGACATTATTTACCAGTGAAATCACTGCTGCCTTACGTGCCCTATGACTGTGAGTTTGCTTATTAATTATTACATTGATTCTAATTTTGAGTTGTACTATTGATTTCATGTTTCGAAAATTCGATTTATTGATTATGAGTTGGTGTTTTGCAATTGATTATGTGCATAGATGTTATGAATTTTGTGATTATGAGTTGTGTATTGCGATTAAAAGGTTAAAACTTAGGAGTATATTCTATTTTTCGATTTAATGCTTTAAGATTCTGACAAACTGATTTGGGTTTTGGTGTTTGGCATTGATATGAACGATCAGTATAGGAGTGGCAACCATTCGAGATCAGTTTCTTGGCTTCTCTTCTTATCATCTGTGACTGCAACGGCAAGAAAAGCGGTATAAAAAGGTCAGAAATTTCTCATGTTAAATTGCAACATATCTCATGTTGTTGTACCCATCAATAAGTCATGTATGTTCCGATCCGTTTTAAGGGGTTTGTATGAGAAGAAATCAAAGAGTAGGCTTTTGTTTTTTAATTTTAGATTGGGTCAGAATCTATATGATTGATTGATTTTTATTGCATTTTATTTGATTGCTTATTATTCTAGCAATTGTTGTTTTGCTAACGGATTAATTTTTAATCCTAGGAATTTTCCAACTTCCCAATGTCAGATTGTTCAACGGTGCAAACCAAGGAGTTATCCAGGAGTCCTAAACAGTCTTGCTTGAGGACACACACAGAGGTCGACACCAGTACAAGCAAACTCAACGACAATTCGGGGACCCTTACCAACAAGGTACGCAGTGGCCGTTAGATGAATGGTAGGCTCGACCCTAGATTAATGGAAGAAAGTTGTGTTAGAATCTCACTTTGTCCTCTGTGCACAAACCAATCTGACCACCAAATCCATGTACATTTTGAACAACTTGGTATAGAAACACGTCGAAAAGTGTTATATGATGATCGATGAATTTGTGTATCATTGATAGATTGCGTAATTTTATAGAGTGTCGCTGATGAATTGATGATAATGATCTTGACAGTATTTTTTGTTAGTGATGATTACAACGGAATGAGTGGTTTTTAGTTTGGAAGAGGAAGAAATTAAGGATATAGTGATAGTGATCATGTTGTTGTTTGATTAGAACTGTGATCAAGTTGTAGTGTGGTGGTACATTTTCGAGATGCTAGCGATTCTAGGCTTAGGTAATTGGTGCATTGTCGTCTAACAGAGAGAAGTGGTGTATGGTGAGTTTAAAGTTCAATTAGTAAACTGTAAACCAAAGCAACAATGCAACATTGTTGCTGTCATATATATCCAAAAAAATAAATAAAAAGACGCAGCCCACCATGATGACCAGATTGCAAAAGAATGTCTTTCCAGTAAAGGCATTACCTCTAGGCCTATAATGATTGCTTAAAATATAAGTAAGGTCCTGGCTACGTGTGTGCTGTCTTAACAGCATTTGCCGAGTGTAAACGAAATTGCATATAGTTGTATATTTTTGCCAGACAATCCCCTGATTCTATAAGACCTTAAGAGTTAGAAGAGTAGTTGATCTCACAAATGATTCTCGAATAAGCTACAACACAATTATTACTAGCAGTAGTCGAAAATATGTACGTAGCTCTAATATCTCAAAAAGAAAGTACCATTTATGCGAAGACTGAAACCTATGGAAAATAATTGATGTTCAAACTTTTATTCTAAGTCCAGAAGTGATGAAATGGACATGAGTATGTCGAGCTTTTTCTTAATTGTTTCGTTTTTGTTAGTCATTGTGGGTAGATAAAGATGGATTATCGTATAATTTTAAAAGTTTAAATTTACATACGTATCCCTTACGTTTTTGGCACTTGCATCAACTCAAAAAACAAGAAGTGTGAATGTTTTCAGTTTGGTTTGGTATGCCCAGGTTTCAAAATTCTTGATGAATTTAAGCTCCTTTGTTTTGCTTATAAGTTCTAATACAATGTTGTGGAGGGATGTAAAATTAAACCTGCCAGAACCAATGTTTCGTGGTTTGTGTGGAAGCAGGAAATATAATGAACTGTATCAGTTTTCCAAAATGCTTCTCTGTAAACCAATATCTTTCAATCTGTAGCTTAGCGACTAATGTCAAGTATCCATTATTGTGCACAATATTCATTGTAAAACGCCATGTAAAACTGGACTTATACTCTGTACTGTAAATTGTGTTAATACATGTCTTGATGCTTGATGATACCTATCTTATGTTTTCTTTTATCAGAGGCGCTTGGGTAGATTACCTGTGGCTGCTGAAATTTGCCTAAGTTTGATAAGAAGATGCTGCACGATACCCCTGAGTTCCCCATTGACGCAGGTTTGAGAGGAAATGCCACTCGAATCATTAATCACGGCTGTGAGCCGAATCTCTTTGTGCAGTGTGTTTTGAGCTCATCCCATGATCCCAGATTTGCTCGGCTGTTACTTTTTGCTGCAAACGACATTCCCGCTAGGCAGGTATGTTAATGTAACCGCTTTGGTTTTAGCTTTTTAATTAGAATATCATGTTTGATCCTGGTAGGTTTTTGCATTTTTTCTTTTCGGTCCTCTGCCTCCCTCACCTTCTGTTTGTGTGCGTATGTGTGTGTGATGGTTGGATTGGAGAATGCAAGTCCCTGCTGATTTAGGGGAGAAAAAATGCCCGAAATCAATTGGCTTGGGTTGTGTACTTACATGCTTTGGTTTTTTTTGTTAAACAAACTAAATGGTGTTTCATAAAACTCATCACTACTTTACCTTTCATCAAGGTGAAATGCACAGGTCCCTGCTACTTTAAGGTGTAATAATTTGAGTTGTGCGCCTGTAACTTTTCGACATACCTAAGCTGCATACTCTTTTTATTCTCCATCTTTTTAATAATTTCTTGACATGATCTACATCATCAGGTACAATTCTGTGACCATGGCCGGCACAGCAGAGCTGAATAGTCAACCCGCTATCTGGAAGCGTGCTGAAGGATCATACAATGTCAATGTCTTCAGGTCAGCCACTGAAATCAGTGTTTCCTGGCATATCCAACAACAATCAGGCAGTGAAGCACGCGAGTAAAGTTCAGGTAGAGTATTCATTAGGAGTCAGGAGGGTGAAAGGACTGTCAACTTATAGTCGTCATTTTCAGCCTCATTCTTACTTTTACAAATAGCAGAAAGGTATTTAACCATTCCTGAAGTTGGGATTTGTCCACTTGCCAACTGACAAAGTCTTGGAAGTTGCATCTTAAACCAATAGTTAGGCTGTAAACGTGACGCAATTATCACTCTACAATTGAAGTAAAACACTATGCAATTTTTGATCAAATTTTGCTTCACTAATGCCTTTAATTTGTAGAAGCTCTTTACATGGAGACTATGCAATGTATTCAACTGTACACAACCCAGCATCTTTAAGCTTTTTGACATCCATGGCAGCAATTACCGGAAGCCTGAAACATCCCCAACGAGGCAGTCTATTTTCTTCAGAGGCGAGTCCTCTCAAGCAGACATGCTCTCAACGACGCCGTGTTTGATCATTAGTTCGACGTACTGATCAAGATAACACTCCACTAAATGACTTCCCATATATGAAGACATAAATGAACCAACTGAATATGCATTTTAAGTGAACCAGTTCAAAAGAGAAGGTTACTTTGTTCATATATAGTTCCGTATGACCTGATAAGTAAAGCATAATTTGAAAACTGCACCTGAAAACTTTAAAAGAACATGGTTCATGCATAACACTTCGAAACCTATCAACCTTATATTTATGAGGCTTATATAGTTATGTGTTTGATGCGACAAAGTGCTTCCTTTCAAGCAGGTTGGTCTACCTCCGTGTTAGGATATGCGACAAAGATAAAAGCATGGCTGAAAAGGATATGCTTGAGTTAGGTGTCCTTATATAGCTAGGTTGATGTACTAAGAGTTCTATTTGGGTACTTCATGTAACAAGATTTTGTTCTTGATTTAATAGTACTCACGATTGATTACTCATATGCACCATTTTATTCAATTTTATTCTATGTACTTCGTATTGAGAAATGCCACAACTACAAGAAATGGATCATGCATTTTTTTTTCCTAGGAAATGCAGATTCCCGGGAACTTTTATCTTCCTTGGGATTCAAACGAGCACTTATTATGGATTAGAACAATGAATTATTGACGCCCCGTGATTTTCACGGGCATAAAAACTAGTTAGTTTTTATTTGACAATATTGCTCTCTAATTATTATTCTTGTATTTCTCACTTTAGTAATGACAAATGTGTCATTTTAATCACTTTTTATCCACATCGTAATATCTGCCCCCCCTGGTATATATTAAAAAGGTGGGATAAGAAATCTCCATCATCCTTATTCCATTACTAAACATGGTAATTTAATTTGGATGTTGGGGATAAATGATCTCATCACACTCTCTTATCTCTAAAAACAAACGACCCCTATAGGTAAGATTAGCGATTTTAGCAATTGTTTAGAGACCAAAAAAACATACGTGGGTTCCCAAAAATCGCACCGCTATGACGTCTGACAAAAGACTAAAGGTGTTTTTTAAGATAGGAATCAATCCTCATTTCTTTCAAGGGAAATTGGCCAAACCGAGATAAATAGTCAACTGGTTTTTGCCCTAAATTATTCCCGAAAAAAAAAAACAAAAAAAAAAAAAAACTCTTAGAAGCAGCTAGAGGTACACAAATGGATTTTATCATAATATTAGAAGTAAAAACAATGGTAGGTCCCAAGATTGGTAATTAACGAAAGCTAGACCCATCAGGTCATGGGTATCCAAAGGGGTTGCATAAGTTTATTATTAGAGAAAACATACCTCATATCCTATAAACGGTACTCCAAGGCTATCGAGGGTGATTTTTTTGGAGAACATTGGGCATTGTAAAATATGTAGCCAAAATTGACCAAAATCAAAGCATACAGTCAATGATTTTTGGCCCATACGTCCCTGAAACAAAAACGACTAATTTTTTTGTTGAAACTCATATGATTCATATTAGGTTTTAGAAAATTATTAGAGCAACGTCTGCTAACAAGATGTAAAGAATTTCATTCCCAAACAAAGAAACTACATATGTTCCAACAAAGGTAATTGAAGTCTATCTATGTACATTTGACTATTTTAAAAAATGTGGTCAATATTAACCAAAATCCAATAACAAATAATCTATAATTCCCTTTGGCCCAAAATGACCCTGTATAAAAAAATTGGCACAAGTTCACGTTGAAGTGCCTAGAGGTCATATATATTACGGGTATTATAGCAAAATACTAGAGCAAAAAAATAAAAACCCTATTGTACTAAACCTTCCCTAAGAGATCAGATGAACCATCCATCATATCCAATACGGTGGTACCCCAAAACCATACGTACATAGTAAAGTTTTGAGATCCTTCGATTGTTAGTTTTAAAGATAAGCCAAATTGTAAGTATATAATCCAATGTTGATGGCCAAAAAGTAAAAGGACAGCTTTGAGAGGTCATATTATAGGTAGTGTAGAAAATATTAATTAGAGCAAAAAATAAGCAGTAAATTCCTGTGCCCAAAAGCTTTAAAAAGTTTGGAAGGAGTAAAAACACATGTGGCAAATGTTGCGGGTACACGGGAACTTACTTGTGTTGTGCTCTGCTAACGGCCTAGGACCCATGGTCGGTAAACATTTATCCTAATTAGATAATTTAGAAGTGTGGTGTTTAAATAAAGACACCACGGAAAAAAAAAAAAAAAAAAAAGTAAGGAAGACCGAGGGAGGAATTCCTAAGATTATTTACCAAAATGACTACTTTGTTACAACTATT
>JBBYHQ010263716.1:0-22462 GCA_038382645.1 Spergularia azorica
TTGGTAGAAATACCAACACATAGATGAATGATAATCAAGGAAAATGTTTACCCTAATAAAACCTATCAACTCTAATACCTAATCTTTCTTGTACTGTGAATTATAATCCGATTTAAACTGTGCGCGAGCATAATCATTAGCTTGTTAGGTTGACAGTAGTTTTGCGTACAACTTGTAAAACACATTTCAAAAAAAATTCTCCAAGTATATATAACATATCCATGCAATGATTTTTGGGTAAATTACTCTTTGGAACATGTGGCTATACCTTGTTATACGGACGGATTGATTCCATTAGTGGAAGATTGCTGCGCATTGACTTTATAATTTGTACAAAAATTTGGTATAACCACAGAAAATCAAGCATCGTATAATTGTATGTCCCTACTCCCAAACAATGAAACAAAAATTTTAAAAAGCGTTGACTCGTAGAAGTCGTCTGTAAAATTTTTGTGTTTTCAAACCAAGTGACAGAGTGGAAGGTTGACTTTCTATCACTTCTGAAGAACTAAGTGATGAAGTACTGGATCGGACCTGATTAATAGGCCCAGTTCATATTGGTTCTGAGCCCAAATTCGGCCCAAGATAGTACCTATATGGGCCATATGGCTAAATCGACTCAATCATCCAGAACGACCCAAAACCATTCAGCTATTTATATACAGTGCTAGGAAGTCCATTTCAATGTTCAACATACGAGATTTGATTTCGCCCTTACAATTAGCTTGAATATCTTTAACGTAAAAAATTGCAATCAATTTCCGATAGGTTTAACGGTATCACATTATAATGCCACTCGTATCGATTTGCTTTGTTTCAAACTTCTAATATATAGTCAGGTTATCATATTATCCACTAGTGAATAATCACACATGACCTCAGGCCTCAGCTCAACAAAACTGCATCATTAGCCAATATGGCAATATTCATATTCATAATTCCGTATTCATACTAGAGAACAAGATCAGCCCTCACAAAAACAAATAATAACAAAATCGCACCACTAGTAGTGGACCAATGCTACAAACCAATTGCATGCTACAAAATCTCAAAATATGAATAAGAATTCTATGAATATCAATAACTTTTTACCATTAAAGTAAGACGAAATGTAAGATCTACCTAATCGGTGACAAAAAAACAATTCCAACAAACAAAAAGACACGCCTTGATAAATTATTCTGAATTCTCACTCACTTGCTAAGCTAATATACAAGCTTCCTTGTCCTCTTCCTCGTCCATAGTATCCGAAAGTGTCGTACCCTTGGTCTCTGGCAAGCACCCGGCAAACATCCCACAAACTCCGATCACGACCCCAAACACCCCATAAGTCATAAACGGGCTTTTCAAGCCTGCGGCCACCAACGGGGGGCTGAAAATACCCCCAAACACGAGTGCTTGGCGGGCCATTGACACAGCCGAGTTTCGAACACAGGTGGGGAACAGCTCAATAGTGTAGATCAACATCAAGTTGAGCCCCGAGCAAGCACATACAAAAGAAAGTACTTCAAGCCCAATTTGTAGGCCCATCATTTGCCCACTACCAAAAATCAAGTCCCCAATTACAACCACCATTATGCTAAGCACCCCACTAATTAAAGTAAACCCAATCATAGAACTCCTCCGATTAAGCTTATCAATCAACAAAAACGTGACAAAAGACGCCGGTAATTCCGATAATGCATTAAGCGTAACGCTCAAGTATAAATTAAACGGAAGATTACCTAATGCTAATGGCATGCCATAGTACACCACACCAATGCCCGAACATATGATCATGACGCTAATTAACCTCCGTAGGGCCCACGTTTTTGTAACGAGGACCCGCATTGCTGAGTAGATATCCACGTCATCGCCAGCTGGCGCATCCGCCTCACCGAAAAAGCTAAGGGTAAGACTACTACGGTGTAACGTAGCGATTGTTCTTAATGCCTCCATAGCTTCTTCAGTACGCCCCTTGATTAGGAGCCATCTAGGAGTCTCTTTAACGAAGAAAAAGACTAGGATGGAATACACAAGGGCAGGAATGGAAGTCCACATGTACATGGACCGCCACGAGTTTCCTTGGTTTACGTAGGCTATCCCTGGGAGCGAAAGAAATCCTAGGGAAAAGCACACGAACCCGACCACCCCTACCTTGCCGCGCCACTGTTTTCCGACCACCTCGGTGGCTAGAACCAAGGAGCACGTACCAATTGCGGCTCGCCCGAACCCACACACGAAGCGTAAGAAAGAATACACCCAAATATTCGTAGAGAACATCGCGGTTAGGACTCCCGACAAAGACATTGATAAACACGACAACAACAGCATGTTCTTTCGACCTAGCCATGAATCCGCCAACGTGGCTAACACGACCCCACCGACGAGGCACCCTACGAAAAACGACGAGGCCGGGAGCCCGGTCAGGAATGACGTGGCACATTGTAGGCCCCACTCGGAGATTATGGTTGTCTCCTTAGGGAAGTCCCACGCCCACGTGGCTCCCTGAGGGAGATTACATATGTCGTTCTCACAATTCGAGGAGGTGCAGTGCCACGAAGGCTCTGCATCGGTAAAGATGGATATGAATGTTTGTTGTGCGTCGAAGGCCCACGCGAGTGAGACGAGGAATGATTGTACGAGTTGCGGCCACCCGAGTTGGCCTATACATTGCTCTATACGATCATCGACCAAGGATTTCTTTTGTTGTCGTTTTTGGTTTTCAGTATACTCGTATTCATAAGGGTAATTATCGTCATCGTCGTCGTATGGGGAATCGATTAATGGAGTTGTTGTTGTTGTTACTAGATTGTTGTTATCGTCGTCGGCCATTCTATTTGGGATTTGTTGGTGTTTTAAAGGGTGTGGTTTAAATTAGGCTTTGAATGTGAGATCGTGAGATGAATGAATGTTTGATAATGCGAAATAATAGGGGTTTATAAAGGTGGGTTTTATCAAAGGGGGAGGCTAACCCTTGCATCATTATTCATGTGGGTCGGATACTTGTAAAAAATAGAACCGAGAAATCGGATGTTCATTATTGGATATTGAATTGTAGACGTACGGTGGAAATGATGAACGTATTTAGACCAAATCAGATCATAATAAAGTAATCAAATGAGATGACTAATATAATGGGTGATGGTTTTGCCAAGGCAAATCACCATCTTTCAAGGCAAATATGTCCATTATATGGACCGGGTTCAATAAATCTGTTTTGCGGTAGTAATTAGTAATTACTGACTCGGCAAAATTATCGCTCAATATAATTTAGCTATACTAGGATTATTATAAAATTAGATAAGGATAGAGATTTGGGGGCGCATGGATGTATCTGCAAATGGGATTGTTGATTGTAGATTATTCCCAATTGTATAGGGTTCGGTAGAATCTCAAAAATAATTGGGATTAAAGCGTGCTGTACACTGTTTTTGCAAAAACCACTACATTTTGATTATGACGTTTTGTGATCAAATTGATCTAATACTGATGACGCTACACATTGCGTTTTATATCACGCATGGTGGCAACTAAAATCCAATCCCTTGCCAGTCTAGAGTTACGGGTGTTCAGTTGTGATAGCCAATGGATCGGAACCAGCGGCGGATCTTACTTCTTGTTAGATGTTGTCCCCGCAACCTTCGTCATGTTTCCGAATATATTATTTTGGTTCTATACATGTTGATTTTCAATTTCATGACCCCGAACATCAAATCAGCCCGTTTAAAGAGTCACCGAGTCTGGTGAAACTGGAGGCCCAACATTTGAATAATTCTATCATGTACATCGTTGGGCTTTTCTATTTTTCCTTTTTGTGTCCTCTGGGCCTGTGTTTAACCTAGCAGGCCCAATAAAAATTGGAGCTTCTTCCTTATACCCGAGCCTCGGACCAAAATACGGCATTCAAATACAAGGGCATTACAAGCCATAATTAAAGTCCGCTAAACACGGCCTAATACGAGATTAAATGCAGCAGGTACTTCACTACGACTTGTTTAATTTTTTTCTGAACGGTACTCCACTGCTTTGTTTATTAGTTCTCCAGATTCTTCCGAAAATCTATGGAAATGAATGAAATTTAAAAAAAAAAAAAACAAAAAAGAGTAATAATAATAGGAACGAGAGTGGTTACGAAATTGTTTGTTATAAGGAGTACGATGACGTGATGTATAAAGTGGACGATTTAAGGGAATCTTCGCGACTTCGCGTTCTAGTCACTCGATATTATTAGTACTTGTGGCAATATTGCATTGCTCTAGTACTGATGAGTTATTGTATGCTCTTGTTATAATGGAGTACGCTTATTTACCTCTTAAGACAACAAATTACAAAAATGTTTTATTGATGAGAAAAGAAAAGTTAATTTACATTTATAGTATATTGAACTATTACAAGGATACAAGCTGAGACTAATGGAAAAGTATAAGCTAATTAATCCAAACTAAAACTACTACGGCTCTTTCATTAAACTTAAAAAAGAAATTAAACAAGTACTAATATCGTATAAGTATATTAATTAAAACATTACAAAAAATGAAAAATAATCAAGGGTGATTAGTACCATGATGAGCATTTGTAGCAGAGTCATAGCTGTTATTAACAAGAGCCAAAGCAATACTAGTAAGCTGAGTAAGCCTCCCAATCTGACGTTTCACAATAAGCTTAACATTACCATTCATATCCTTCCCTGAGAAGCTTTCCATACAAGTTCCTGCATAAGTCAAAGCTGTGCTAGTCCATGTTTGTATGTCGCTCGCCTGCATCTCCTGCTGAGAGGTTGACGAGACGCGGCCCATTTCCTGCACGGACCCCTGCAGTTGTTCAGCGGAGTTGCCCACGGCCATGGTGCAGTAGCTCAGGGCTGAGGCCTCTTTAGACCTCAGCCCGTGATATTTGGACAGCCGAACCAAGGCCTGGGATGTGGACTGGGCGGATGCCAGTGCCGCGGTCAGGGACTTGGTGGCTAGGGTTTTAGGGTTGTTTTTAATTTGAGAAGCGTAGGGGGAAAGGGTGGAGTAGCAGAGTCTAGGGTTTAAAGTTGTGGTGCAAGACTTCTTGATGAAGTTTGTGTTTGTGTTGGCTAGGGTGAAATGGTTGATTAAGGAGACTGAAATTAAGAAGAGTAAAAAGAGTGGTGTTGATTTCATTTTTATTTCTATAGAAAGTGTTTATGTGTTAGTTGTTACTTGTGTGTTTGTATGTGTTTAGGTTTTAAGTCACTTCACTTTGTAGGTGGACTGCAAATGGAGGCTGCTTGACCCCCAATTTATAGGGCAGTTCCTTTAAGATCTAGGGGTGGTTCCTTAAATTGTTCCAAAACAATAAGTCATTATGTACGTATTATAATATGGTTTTGTCTTCTATGAAATAATGATGAGAGGGGGGAATTTGGAACTTGAAATCGTAAAACTGATTTCAGAGTCCTGTTATTTTAAGTTCTTGAAAGATTTTTGTAATTATTGATTGCGCTAATTGACATTTTAAGAGAATTCTATTGGTACAAATTATTCCTTTGTGCATAATTATTCGATTCTCGAGTATTGCGTGTATCATTTTATTTTGCGTTTTTTTTTTATATATAAATTTAGTCATTAACTTTCAAATAATTCATCAATCAAAAACTAAATACATATTTGTGATGTTGAACCTAACTAATCTTTAAAAATTATTCACTAAAAATAAAATCTTTACTAATGATTTATCAAACTAACTAAAACCAACAAACGACAAGCAAATCAGAATAATTTGATTTAACAAGCACCATTATGCTACTAATCAAATAGATTTTGAAAATATATCAATTGCACTCTAATTAATCAAATCATATCATTATAGATAGTTGGTCAACGACCCATCCGTGGCAATTCTCGTATACGCTGGCGGCAGCTGCATCACCCAGCTCATTGCGTACATAAGAATGTTAATTACGTTAGTCAAATTACTATTTCTTATTTCTGGTACAGTGGTACATAGTAACTCACTAACTCAATGTATACTTGGACTATCCTTTCAAAAAAAAATATATACTTGGACTACACCTCATAAATGAACAAAAAAATCAAGTTTGATGGAACATTAAGTATACCGTTTACAGTATACTGCTTTTTTAGAAGATTAATATTTGAATTAAAAACGTGATACAGATTTTTTTGTCAAGCTACTATGATACCGAAACTGTATTCACAATCCGTCACCAGTTAGTTTTGGTGTTTGAAATGTTTGATATCTTTTTAGATTTGACCTTTTTACGTAGGGTACGACTAATTACTTAATTAGTTAAGGAATTGGATTTGGTCAAAACAGACAAAAGTGTAAGCAACACACTAAATTAACAAATTTAAGTACACAGTTTTGTCCTAATGAGAGTTCAGAGCATACAGTCAGCTCACTGACTGAGACTCAAATGAAGCAGAGAGTAAGAAGGTTCGTATGAAAATGTCGTGGAAAACAATGTAACGTACAGCTACAATTACCAACCAATGCCCAATGGCCTATAATTAGTACGTATAATAATATTGTTTTGATCAATTGGTATGCGAGCTTGTCCTAATCTCTAAGCTCGTATTGTAAGGAGATTAAGAGCACCTAATTAATTAGTACTACCTATACTAACCATGCAAGTTGCATGGCACCTCGCATTTTGATGCTTATCTTTTGGCTATGTTGTGGATATGCATGATCATTTGTCAATGTTCTAACACTCAACTATATAATTCGAGGTTAAATATTTAAGTATTTACCTTCCGTTCACTTAAATACCTAACATTTTAATCAAACTTTTGAAGGTTTGACTAAAATATTCAAATTAAAAGCTAATTGTTAGATAATCGAAAAGGCCGGATGAAATATGAATTAACTTTTTTTCCGCATTCAACCTTGTCTCAATTGAGCTACGGAGCCAAATATCGAAAACCCAGGAGTAACACTAAATAAGTTATCATGATGACATCTTCATCTAATCATCTTTACATGAAATCCAACTCGTTTGATTTGATGCAAAATTTTAAAGGAATTGTGTCATCTACGCGATTATAACATAAGCAAATATGCGTCTATTGTTCTTTTTCATATGTTTTACTTGTACACAATCGAGCAACTGCTCCGATCCTATTAAATAAAATTAAAAAAAAAAAAAAAAAAAAAAAAAAACTCTCAGCATATCACTGATTCACTGATACCACATTACCACCCATTAAGTGGACCGTGGACTACATTCGAGAAAGTTCCACAGGCCCAAGAGTCGTTGACAAATGTCATGGCCCAATATATTCCATAGGCCCATTGCCTAATTACTCTTCAGTCTTCAGTTAAAGGCTCGCTTTCATAATTTTGGATCAATTCTTAAATCTCTAGGTCTGTTTACTTTTGTACGCATATCAACAGCAATGTTGACAAACTTCAGTGCTCATCTTGTAAATTTGAGCGAAATTTGCGATGTGTGAGGTCCCTTGTCGGGTTCATGTTCGGTTTTCAACTGTTTATGTGGAATTCCTTCGTAGTTTAAGATCCCTTTAGAATCCTCTTAACTTTCCTAGAGCTTGTTAGAGTAGGATGGGGAGGATAGCTGTTACTATAAAACCCGAGTCCAAAGTCCAGTCGTGTTGTTTCGACATTATTTGTAAGTTGTAACACTCATATTTCCCAGGACGAATATCATGAGTATATAATTAGATTTTTGCTGTGTGAAGAAATTAAAAAATTATAAAGTGGCTGAACGAGATGCAGAGAATCCCTCTGAAAATTGTCAGATAGATACTGCAGCAGTATGAATGTCTTTTACCTAAGTGCACTACTTCAAGTTCGAGACTACTAACAAATCTTAGTACGTTAAATATTAATATATATTAACTGATGCTTAACAGCATAATTAGTGTGCAAAATTACAATTTAATTAGTAAATGTTTATCAAAATAATTGATGAAAGGTACGCCAATTTCCAAAAAGCAGAGCAAAAATTCTTAAGAACAGCTTCACTGGAAGAGTAATCCACAATTTTCACACAGCTGAATTATTATTAAGAAAAAAATGCGAACACAGTGACATTTTGCAAATGTTCTAGACAACCAAAGTAAAAGCATACCAAACCGACACTACAAAATTAAAAACCGCTATTATGCGACCAACAGATATACGATTGCTAATCAGCAACCAATTACTTACTTATTGGTTGCTAAGAAGCCAACGGTAGTTCGTTTTCAACCAACATCAAAATTGGTCGCAAATTAGAAACCAAACCAACAATAGATGCTAAATACAAATATTGAACACTAACCATTCAACACAAAAGTTGCAAATATACATGAAAAACTTCAACAACACACTAAAAACAACAGGCAGATTATAAGATCAGTGCCTAGCAGCAAAGCGATTAACCAAAGCGAGCGCGTTACTAGTAACCTGAGCAACATAATTAAGTTTGGTATTAATAGCACCCTTAAGCTCACCAGTCATAACATTCCCAGAAAGCCCATCCATACAAGTATTAGCATCAGTAAGAGCAGCACTAACCCAAGTCTGAACATTACTCATATGCCACATGAAATCTTCGCTGTCGTCGATATGACCCATATCACCCAACTCCTTGAACGAGCGGCTAAGTTGATCCACACTGTCACTCATTGTGTCAAAACAGTCTTTGACAGCTTGAACTTCACGGTGTTTGATCCCTTTAGCCTTACTCATTTGCGATACGTAGTGTCCTACAGTCTTAGTCCGGCTTAAGCTGACCGCCAAGGCGGTCAGCGCAAGCCTGTGCTCATTGTGATGGATCTTGTCTGCAAACACTGAGAGGAAGTCGTAGCAGAGTGCAGGGTACCGCGTGGCTCGACACGAGGACCTGATGAAGTCTGTGGACTCTTTGGTGTGCTTTGGGGTGGAAGGGTGTGCTGTAGTTGTGGAGAGTGTGATTACAAGGCAGGTAAAAAGGAGAGAAATTGGTGTAGTAGCCATAGTTTTCTGGTAGAAAAGTTTGTGGAGATGCTCTTGTATAAATAAAGAGAAGTGGTCAGAACTCTGAAAACTAACAAATATCTGTGAGTTTTGAGTGTCTTATGTTGACAGTAGGAAATGTTTGGCACAAGACTTGTGTTTTGGTCTGAGTTGAATTCGAGGAATTTATTAATGGAATTTCTTGTTGTTTTCTTTTCAAACATAATGATTAAGATTTTGCCCCTTTTCACATTGATTCACTTTTACTTTTTTGTTAAAGTTGAAGTTAGGTTCAATTCAATAATACATCCACACTGTGAGACTGTGATTAGACTTGGATGCACTGCTTACTAATTATGCCAGGTAGAGGTGATCAAGTGGTTCCAGCCGGAGAACGAACAGGAATTTCGAGCTTGTGAAACATTAAACTGAGACGGAGAGAGTATATATTAAACATACTCCGTAATAAGTACTCCCTCCATTTCATTCATTTCTTTACGTTGGGCTTGGGTTCCCCTCACAAAACCCGGCCCAACGTAAAGAAATGAATGAAATGGAGGGAGTAACAACTAAGAACTGATGGTGATTTTAAGGGGACGACTATCCTAAACATGACTTTCAATCCTTAATTAAAGCATGCTACCAACCAACCAATACCAATATCGCACCTTGATTGCAGCTATTAGCTAAGGATACATATCAATTATCAGGCCAGGCTAGACAAGGGAATCTAGTAAAAGGGCCAACTTACTTTTGTGGTTCTGGATAGCTCTTGTACATGCTGGTTGTTAAGATAACATAATCAGAGTGTATCCTCAAGTTCTATAAGCACATCCTGATGCCTTTGTTTCCAACAGAAAACGATCGGATAGGCGGTCGGTCATGGATATCGTATAGTAGATCCAGATTACAAAGAAATTTTCAAGATGCCATGAGTTGGTCTGAAATTATCTCAGCTACTCCTAATTCATGAGTTGAGACCAAGGCATATATCATGTACTAGAAATGAGAAACGGTGTTTTGTGTGAAGGGCAACATAATCAGTGCCAAAGAAAGGCTGTACTGAACATCATATGTAGTCAATATCAAAATTCTTTACACAAAATTTCGATTTACAGATCGAAAGAAGGCCATGATATTTACTAGCTAAGATGATACAAGGAAAAAGAAAAACTCATCGAAATCTTCACCAGGATGCTAAACTGTCAGGTATTTGATAACAGACCCGCGGATCTTCTCCATGTATTCCGCTGCTTGGTTCTGTGCAAAGAATGAGGAAATCAGATTCAATTAGATATAAGTAAGGGTTCTAAACAAGAGGAGCATGCCAATATCTTTCCATGGTTGTATTCTTTCTTGTAGAAAGTTTTAACAGTTCATCGAAAGGCATCAAGTTTGGGAGTGCAGTTGAACAGAAGTTTGTCAAACTCTGCTCACCGCTTCAATCTATTTCACTTTTGGCATCACGTAATTTGGCTCAATCAGTGAAGGCAGTCCCATTAATACACCACTAGGTACAACAACCATGAGCTTTTGCTTTTGCCTCTCATAGTAATTCTAAGAATCCAAGACAAAAAGGGGCTGTTCTGATTGGAAAAATATCTTAATGGGCTGGTTTACAAGAACAAGAGCAAAGGAGCATGCAGAGTACTAGCTAGTTCACTCATATTTCTCTCTGATAGCTAACACATGTTTGCAACAGTTGGATCACTACTGAGCTCTTATCATATAATGAGACGTTTCTGTGCTAGCCTCAGAGAATTTACCACCAAAGGAGAATAGCTGTTCGCAGATAGCGCAAAATGTTGTGATATCTAATCGAACACATAAATTCTGATGTTTTTTGTCACCAGCCATTGTCTAGGAACTACTCTGTATGTCTCAACATCTTTCAAAGAAATTAAAGTAACAATTCAGGATGTAAGAAGGTAGTAATTAGGAATTCTGGTTTCTAAATGAGTGGGAGACAGAAGACACAAAAGCTGAGTCTCAGAGAAATAATTTTGAAGACTGAAGAACTTAAAAACCTTTACCTGGTTACTCAGTTGTGCACTTGCTATATTCTCATCAAGAAGTGTTAATAAAGCCCTGTTCACCTCATTCAGTTCTACCATCTCAAGTAACTGCAAGTAAGCACAATGACATGCGAAACCATAAGCTTAGTTAAAAAATAAGGTGTTAGCAGGTGTTAAGGGTGAAAACCTTGAGTGCATACCGTTTCTTTTATATTCTTTGATGTAAATATTTTTGTAAGGCTTTGCTTTGCTTTTACAAGCTCGGTCTGCATTCTGTCGTATGCTTCTGCAAGAGAACAACAGAACCCAAGGGCATAAGTTTTTGTTCACGTGACCAACAAATAAGAAATCTTGTTAACCATTAAAACGGACCAGTTGCCTCAAGTAGAGCCTTTTGTAGTGCCTCCAGCTCAATCAGACGGTCCTCCATGTCCTAAGAAGCTCAATAACAGTTGAATATATCAGTATTAATTCAAGATGTCCGCCAAACTACAGCCAAGATTATTATTATTTTTTTAAAAGAACCTGAGTTTTTGTCACAGCAAAACGGAGGATGCCCAATTCTGATTTCAAATCTCTGAAAAATTCATCATCTAATCTGCAAGTCCATCAAGAGTAATGTTGTATCAGCTTAAGTGCAACTTACCATTATCGTAAGAGTATTCCTCAGTGGTTACAAGACAAAAGTTAACTCCCACATCTTTTTACAAGATTGAGAGAACTAAATTGCTGCATACAGTAAAGTTAATGCGGAATTAAGTTCTATTTTACTACCAAATCCTATCAGACTTTGAAACACTGAAACTGCAAAATCTTTCCTGTTTATGAGGCGGCAGAACAAGAAACAGGGACTTAAATTCATTAGCTAAGTTTAGCCAACATAGCAGAGAGAGCTCCAAACCACAGACGGGGTGATTAGAAATTGAGAACTCACATTCATTGTTTTCCCCTTCAAATTGGAAATTGTTTGTACAACATTAGCTACCTAAGGTGGCTACATCAACTTATATAGATGAAGTTCATTTCATCACATGAAACTACTTTACAACTCCCAAATGAAGGAGAAGGCTTTAAGCAAAAGAATGATAAGAACTTACCACGCAATTATCAAACACTTTGCGAGCAAGGCAACATCGAGCAAAATGTAGCAACTTAAGCAAGAGAACTCAGGACTTACGAATTTCTTATCACGCAATTATCAAACACTTTGCGAGCAATGCAACATCAAGCAAAATGTAGCAACTCAAGCAAGAGAACTCAGGGAATTACCTAGGCCTCAACCTCGAAATCTCGTACTCAATTTCCTGAGCCTCCGTATCAAGAAAATACTCGATCAACCCCAACGACGTCTCTGGAATAACTCGTGACTGAAATTCAACAACCCAATCACACAAAACACATCAATTAAAAACATTCCCACAAAACCCAATCTTTTCCCAATTTATTTATACACTAAATCACAAAATCTACACAAACCCCAAATTATGTACACATAACCACAAAAAATTCAATCCTTTCACCCAACAAACTAAATTTAATACAAATCAAGGTAAAACCTATTCAAAAAACAAAGAAAAGGGCAAAATTTACATGAACATCAAAACTTCAAACATAAGCCAATGATAAATTACAAGACCTAATCTTTTTCAGTCAATACAAACTCAATTGCAAAATCTAAGCAAAACCCATTAAAGAGCAAAGAAAAGGGTACTTAAATACGAAAACAAACCTGACGAAAAGCATCACGTCGGTGTTTTTCCTCTCTCAGATGACGCTCATAAGCTTCTTTAGCTTCATCATCTTTCTCAAACTTTTTCTTGAATTCAAGCCTCGTTATGTGTCCTGTTTATGCTGGCGTCTTGAATACGCCTTCTGGGTCCTTCCTTCCATTTAAAATGCAACACAAATTCAGACAATTTTAACATAATAACCATAATTATGGCATAAAATTGAAGAGAGGAAATTTACCCAAACGCAAGAAATTCTGGGGCGTGAAGAAGAAAGAAAGATGGGGGTGAATGGGCGGCGGAAGGTCGTGGAGTTGCCGAAGCTTAGTGCGGCCATTGTTATGGCCTGTTTTGCTGATTACTACTGATAAGAGTGGAGCGAAGTGGAGCGAAGAAGAGTGAAGTGTGTGTTATAAGCTTCTGGCTGTTATAGGTTTATCTTTTCGAAATGATGGGTTGGGTTTGTTGGAGTGTGAACCCAAAGTCCCACATTGAAGAAATAAGGATTAGAATCCTTGTATATAAGTTCCACCTCCACACCAAATAGTATGAGGCATTTTGGGTTGAAAAAATATCCGTGTTTAAATCCGTGCGGGCTTGCTGTGTGGCCTAAAGCGGACAGTATCATACTAATTGTGGAGCCGGTGGTGTGGCAGTCCACAACAGGGTTGTAAATTTGTAATACTACCCTTGTGGTTAAAATTTCTCCTTCCTCCCGCGTTTTATCGAAGTGTCATGAGAAATTTAAATTTGGTTCTTGAAAAGTCGGTTTATTTGATCTTCAATTTGATGTATAGCTAGTTATCAAAGTCGAACTTTGAAGCGGAGTTCTTTGATATATATGACTAAAAACCTGTAGAATGGATAGATATCTTTATCACGTAAAATTGAATAAAAATGGTAAAAAGTCTAAAAGCCACTTCTTTTACACAAGGCCAGCTCAAATCCAAGATTTTTGTTTTTGAGATCACAAATCCTAGTTTATTTAACTTTTCTTTGCATCACATGAATAAAAAAAGAAAACAAAGTATAAGGAAAAATTGACATGTTATAGGCTTCTGGTCTAGCTAATAGCTAAGATGTTACGGCATTTGGAAGGCGCATACATTTGACAAGTGAAATATCTACCAGAGGTAAGAGGAGGCAACTTGGCTACCGAAGTTTGTCGCCAAGACTAAACCTTGTGGCTAATGGATCGTGACGAATTTTTTGGGTGACTTATGGATCGGGACGAAGTTTGTCATCATCAAGAATTCAAGACGACTCGAAATTGTTACCACACATGAGTACATGAGTAAGACATCTCAACTCTTAAGTTAAAACTCCGTAGATATAAATTTCTAAATTAAACATTTTATCCTTCAAAGATATAAAAAAAAAAAATTTGCTGTAAGTTGAATAAAATGTATGCCCTAACATTATCTAATGAGACTTTCCTATTCCGTTACCTACTTTTACACTAGGAAACTTCCATCTATCATTTGTTGAATTGTCAATGAATTATAACTGATTATGGATTCCAATCCCGTCTTGAAGATTTGCAAGACAATCATATACCCTTTATTGTAACGGTATGTCTCGTGCAAAATTATTGATGAGTTTTTGGTTTAATTTTAATTACTTCAAATTTTGACATGAAGAAATCGATCCGATATGCCCTTAGGTTCTCATTCCTTTACACTTTTTTAGATCAAGAATATTAGTTGTAAGTTGTGACTCGCTTATAAACTCGGCTATCCATTCAAGCTGATCGAAAATGATATCATTCATCATCAAATCTCCTCTAGAAGCAACAATGCAAGCTACGACACGGTCTACCAGGAAAATAAGCTCTAGAAAGTAATACTCGTAACAACATAACATGATGAATTGAATTCAAAGTTTGAATTCCTCCACATCCCATCACATAATTAACAAACTTTTCATCAAATTGTTTCCAATTAAACTACCCCGTACGAAACTACGAATAGTCTAATGCTCTGACATGTGTATGATAAGTTGGATTACTAATTAAATATTTATACTTTGATATGAAGTCTATACATGACATGTAAAAGAGTTGAAAATTTCAATAAATAACTAAAAGGGAAAGGGTCAGCATGTTCAAGGAAATACATCAAAATTTGACTGAAATTGTGAATGAAAGTCTATATATATATAGAACTCTTCTTACCCTAAATTGATCACAAACACCCTAAATACTTTTAGTCAAACAGCATAAAACATAAACACCTATCTAACTTGTTCTACTTGTAGAGGAAGAAATTAAAATGGCGAAATTGGGTGTAGAATCAGTTTTGGTGATCGTGTTGGCCATCACATGGTATTCAATTCCAGTAACACCCTCATCAGATGGCCGTTGTTGGAATGACATCAACAAGTGCATCATGGACCATGCAGCTCGCTCATTGATCGAACCCAAGTACAACCCGGGTAGCCCATCGTTCAACATGACCGAGTTTTTGTGCTGCCCTCTCATGGTAGAAACAGCACAAACTGATAAGGAGTGCTTTTGTGCTATTGACACTGTTGTTCACCAAGACCCTTCACTTGCATCCAACGTCACTACTTACTTGTCTTTCTGTAGCATCGTCGACTCCATCCCTGCCCTCGACAACTTTTGCCTAGGTACAACTTTTCGTACGTATATACTCGTAATTATTATTAGTTTAAAAAATATTGATCACTTTTGATTTTCGGATATATGTAGCTTAATTATGCATGCATGAATTTTTTTTTACAAAAAAACTGAATTTGTTACTTTTTAATTATTTGTACGTAGACATAGCTCCTACATCTGCTGAAGCTCCGATGATCCCTTTCGCCGAAGGACCATCAATCATGCCCGGCATGCCACCACTCTAAGTAAGTTATTATTATTTATTATCGATGTATAATTTGAGTGTTCCGTTACGTTTAACTATTGTCATTTCTTATTAGTCATTACTCCCTTCGTTTCTTTAAGTTGTACTAACTAGAAGGTTCATGTTGAAAGACGACTAACGTATTAGCAACTTCTTGTATATTTCGCGCAGGCTAATATGAAGTCCTATAGGTCCGATGATCACTTCGATGTCATCACATACCCCTATTTTGGCTACTTATCCTGTTTTATAAGAGAGCCAGAGAGCCCTCTGTATTTTTTTACTCCTTTTTTCTTAATAAAAGCAGTAGCCCATTCTTTGTACGTGCTCTCAGAGAAGAATTTACCGATCTTGCACTATCTTTTGAACATTTGATCTACTGATGTAAATTTGAGATTCTTATTGGTGATGTAATAAAATAATAAAGTAATGTGCATTTACATTTAACAGTACAGTCGTACAGTATATATGTAAAATATCGGGTTTGATTTTGTAGCTCAATTCGTGTCAAATTTATCGACTCTAGTTAAGAGTGTGAGTTTAGTAACAACTAACTCTCAAAAAAGAAAAGTAATAATCAAGATAATAATAATATGGATGCTAGAGGTCTTACTATTAGCATTAATTTTACTATACTAGCAAAATTTTACTACTCACACAAATAATTTTACTGCATGATTTTTTCACACAAATTAATTTTACTACTCCAATTTCAATTTTACTACTATTGACTTAATTTTACATTGTAGACAAATTAATTATATCTACACTGTAGACCTTTAGTAATATGCTAATAATATATCTCATAATCAAGGTTGTGTCTTACTCCATAGCAACTAACTAATAATTGAGCCGGTCCAGTTGTGCGTTTGGGTCACTGACCAGATATGGGCCTTCCAAAAGTCTGGATACATAGCCGGTGGCCCAAAAAGGCCCATCTCATTATTGGGCTTAAGCCTAGGACGTAAAACCGTAAAAAGGAACATAACCTAACCACTATAGATCCACACATCCTCTCCTGGTCTTCCATGCTCAGCACTTTTTTTTTTTTTTTTAGGTGAATACGACGGTAATGAAAGTTTTACAAACCGAGTTCCAACAAAAGAAATAAAAATAAAAACGATAAAGTCAAACAATGATCATGTTTACGGGATTATATTTACCCATGATCATATTTATAAAATCCATCAGATCGGCGATCGGAAAAAGAAAATCATTGCAAATGGTATGTAATGGTATGTAAGAGACATGGTAGTACATGCAAGCTAAGTCAGCAAGTAGAATGAGCAAGTATTCAATCAGAATAATTAACAAGTGGAGATATAATTAAACATAACGATCATTATATATGAAGCCATTGCTGGATTATTGACTTGGGTGCGTCGAACTCCTATGGAATTTGTTTATAAATTGTACGTACATTATACGGTATATGTGCCTAAAGAGACTTTACTCAAAATATATATGGATCGTACATACGTACGTAGTCGTCATATTTACAGGTCTCCATCCTCCGAGCCTTCCTCCCATGTCCCTCTGTAGTCTGAACATAGCATTGACTTTGGAAGGGGAGTCAACTAGACATATAGAGATACATGCATTATTTTTTGAAATTGCAATCAATATTTTGGATGGAATGAACAATGCGCCATGAAGTTTTAGGAAACCCTCCGGAAATAGCCTTGCCGTTTTCGCAAACATAACAGTGGGTAAATAGCACGTGATCTGAGTATATTACGATGGTACTAAAATATTATTAAAAAAAAACATTAATTATTTTGAGATTGAATTTTGAAATATATACTCCGTATTAGAGGTCTAATGGAATCGAAGTTTAATTTTGCTCATTTCATCATTTCATTAGTATATACGGAGTATGTCTGTAGATGTGAGGCACGTAAAGTAATTAACCTAGCTTAGCATAAGCGATGAGACATGCATTGCTATAGGTGTAACAAACCATCAAAATTTCAAATAATGATAACGGATTCGATGTCCTATGATTTAACGAATATTATGTCTAACATTTCACAATAATGCTAAATAAAATTTCATACAAGACAAAATAAAGTATTCTGATCTTATCATTGTTAATAACCTTTCTAGATGGTCAAAGTTTTGTCTGTATTATTAGCATTCCTTTCTAGCTTAGTGTGAAACGAAGTATAACACATGCAGTAGTACGTAGATGATTTCTTCTATTAATTAACTGGATCGGATTATCGGAATATCTTTTGTACAAATAAATCATTGAAGAATATATGAACATTAACGTATTACTGATCTCTAAAAAAAAAAAAAAAAAAAATTAACGTACGTATTACGTATCAACGTATGCATCCGCTGCAAACCCTCGCTAATCTGCTATATAGTATGGAGAAATGAAACGCTATCACTTGCAATATACAACTCCAAATTACTACTTGAGACCAAAATTTCAGAAAACAAAATTGAAATAGTGAGAACAACCTAGTGGATATATTTAAGTATAAAACAAAATCGACAGAGCGTCGTTACTGAATAATAATATCGTGATTGAATGAAGGTTGTACCAATCAAAACTCATCACTAACTAATTATGTACTATTATTCCTCAAATTATTTTCCTATAAATGTCAACACCACCTGTACTGATAAGCGTATGTATTAGTGCCCGCTTAATTCTAATTGCTTAATCAAGAGCATTATATTTCCAAAAGAAGGAGAATGGGAAGTACTAGAATGAACATGAGAATAGTAGTGTTGTTGGTAATGGTGGTGGCAGTCTCCCGGCTCGGTGCTCCGGTAGCCGGCCAAGACACGTCGTGCATGACAAGCATCGCTTTCGGGTGCACCGGTGGAGACACCACTGCTCAAGTGGACCAGTGTTGCACGGTCCTGAAAGCCGCAATGAACCTCCAGAGACAGTGCTTCTGTCTACTCCAGCCTACTTTAGCTGAGCAGGGAGCCAACCCTAACGACATTGCTGCGCTTTTCACCGCTTGTGGCATCAATGGCAATTTCAACTCTCTATGTCCTAACGGCGGTATGCACCCTTTCTGCTCTTCACTAAATCACTCTTGCTTTTTACTTAGATATACATACTCGTACTCGATTCAGGTATGTCCTGTCTCGAAATTATTTACATTATTTGTAAATTTAGACGCTTATATTAGAATTAAACGACAAAACATTGTTACACACGTATATATAAATTACGTTATACTATACGTACCATCATCATATATTTTACTATTATAGACGTATCTTATTGACAATACTGATTTAAAATACATGAAGATTCTTCGTCTACGTCGAATGACAACTCAAGCCCAGTTGACAACCCCTCATCTTCATCAAGTAAGTCGTCCTACTTAATTACTACACCCCATATATACATAATATATAGTCTACATTTTACAAGACTTCATGTAATTAGTAACTAGTAATAAGTAATGCAATGTTCTAATTACTAACTTTTCATTTCGACTATATATAGGTTCCGATTCAAGCACAACCACGAGCACTGGCGGCGGTTTTGGTGGCTTGGGAGGTATATAAATTCATCCTTTGCCAAATGATTCGTTATCATTGATCGACAGTCGACTTTTTAGTTTGTTTTATCATCTAATATTTCAATTATGATGAAAATGGTGAAACCTGTTAATAAATTCAATCCTTTTTTTTCTCCTTATTTTTTGCAACAGGCAAGAAAAACGCTGGGAACAAGATTGCAACATTGTCACTTTCCAGTTTACTTGTAGTTTTTGTATCACTAATTATCATTTAAGGAATCTTATGGACCTCAATTTATTTCTTGAATCGAGCTATGTATTTTTTTGCAATCTTTTTAAATCCAAATTCCTAGCTGAAGAAGCTCAAGAATCGATCATCGCGATGTAATATTTTGGTTCCAAATTAGCCCTCGAGCTCCAATTTTCAACGTTTTGTATTTTTAAATTTTGCTTCGCAACCATAATACATAAAATGTAATCATCAAGATCAATTTTCTTGCAAAAATAAAGAAGAGCAAATTTATACTTCAGTGATTATATGCGATGAAAAATTTAAACCGAAAAGGTACAAGGTGAATTTCGTTATAGGTAGAATGTTCAATGAGAAATCCCACCCAAAAAATTTAGTTTCAAGAAATCTCCGGGAACGAATAATTGTAGCAAAAGTCAAATTAATTCTTCCACACGGTTTAGTGACCTGTCACATTCCTCAGATTACATATTTGATACTAGCTTCATCCCTCTCCTTCCATTCTTTTGATTATTTATATTTTGTTTGAAAATTTGAACGAAATGCAAAGAATTAAAAGAAATTTATGGAATGTATAGATACTAAAAAATTAGAAATAAGGACAAACGTACGTAGTATTTCTCAATTATCTTTGCATTATTGAACCTTTCTAGAGGGTCAACGTTTTGTTTGCCATCACTCTTTCGAGTAAATGCATTCAAAATTCTAGGATTTGTTTTATGATCAATTGGGCGAGATACATCGGAGAATCGGATATATGCGAATGAATAAGTCAGTAACGTATTAAGTACGTATGCGCTCGCTGTAAACGCATGTAAAATACAAGTTATATACTTTAGAGTAGGGTTGGTTCATAATTAAACAGTAGTTGATCAGTATTCAGTGATCACATACGCATACATTTAGCCACTGAGACTGAAAGGACAAACCTTACAAAGTCGTACTGTACTATGAATAAAAAGAATTACTGGTATAATAGATCCGAATGCTGAAGCATTCAATCAGTCGGCATAGCTCTGGGTCAGGCCAGGGAGGATTGTAGATACAAGTATAGTACTTTCCAATCTCGGGAATTACGCGGGTTGATTATACTGTACTCTCTCGTATTCAAAATTATCTCCTTTGTTAATTGCTTTATTTGCATAATAAAATGTGTATGATTTTTATAAGTGAACGAATCAATTGGTCTAATAAACGTAGCCACTATCATAGCCAGTCAAACAACTTTACGGACCGGGGAGAGTATACTACACTACAGTGCAAGAAGAGAGTAGTTGACTTTTGTGATAACAAAAGCCAGTGGCCTAGATATATCTCCTTCAAAAAAAAAAAAAAAAATTAAAAAAATCTCAACTTTTTGGGCTATAAATGTCACCTTCTTATTGTCATTCCCTTATCATCTGTTCTCCTCCTCACAAGTGTAACTATTATCACTACCTCCCCATAATATACTAGGTCATACTTAGTTATTAGGAGCTGAGAGACTTCTTTTCTTTTTTTTAGAAAAAAAAAATATCCAAAAATGGAAAGTGTAATGAACTTGAAAACAATATTGGTGATAATGGTGGTGGCTAGTGCATGGTTAGGTGCTCCGGCAGCAGCCGGAATAGTTATCCGAACTACGAGTGGGTCGTCATCGTGCTTGCAGAGCATTGCGACTGGCTGCTCAGCTTCAAATACCACTGCTGAGGTGCAAAAGTGCTGCACAGCCCTAACCGACGCCATCTACAACCAGAGACAATGTTTTTGTCTCCTCAAGCCTGCTTTAGCTGAGCAAGGAGCCAACATGGACGACATTGCTGCGCTCTTTACAGAATGTCAAATCACCGGCGATTTCGACTCGTTATGCCCTAATACCGGTATGCACTCTTACTTATTAGCTTGCTTTTTACGATAATGTTTACTATATAGTAATTTTAGTAATAATCGACAGACATTTCTTATATTGATTTAATAATAATAATAATATCGATTTTAATTTTGTTTAATAAGGTTCTCCTACCACACCAAGTGACTCAAGCCCAGTTGATAATAACCCGTCAACTTCAAGTAAGTCGTTTAATTGTTGTCCTATGACATATACTCGTACTATGTATGTATATATTATAACAACATATATAACTAGTGAGTACATACACAGTACTAGCTAAGTGGTACATTATACTACGTACGCAATGGTCTCATTTTTTAATCCGTTTCAATTCGATGATATGTAGCGTCTGATTCAAGCGCTAGCACAACCCCAAGCGGAACTACTGGCAGTGGCAGTGGTGGTTTCGGAGGTAATCAATCCTTCTAGATCTTAGACTATGAAAATTTAATATGAAGTACGGAGTAGTATGTTAAAAAATTATTGGATTCTTAATTAATTATTGTTTTATTTTGTAGGAGGCAAGAAGAACTCTGGGAACAAGATTGCAATGGTGTCATATTCCAGCTTACTAGTAGCTTTTGCATCTTTCATGGTTATCATTCGAGGAATTTGATCATTGTCTTTAATTAGTTTAAATTGTTAAATCAAACTATCGTATTACCATGGATCTTGTTTAATCCAAATTCGTTCTGATTAGCTAAAAATACATCAAGTAATCTTTGTGTTCCACATTTTTATAAATGTCCAATAATTTGTACAAGGGTTTTATCTCATCCTTGAATTTGTCAACTTATTATTGCATTTTCATTTTCATTAGAGATTGTTAGAGTCGTTTGATACCAAAAAAATCTCCGAATTCAACAAGTTGACTTTGACTATCTTTTGTGGTTATTGACTTTGTTAGGGTTAGAATTTGATGAGAACGAAGTCTAGTGGCCAACCCGCTCGATCAGTTCTAAATCAAGCCGTATAAAATCGCAAAGAATCGGGCCAGACTCCTTAGGGTTGACTTTCAGGATTGGAGTCAACTCGACCTTAACACCTAATTATTTACTCCCAAAATAGTTGTACATGAACATGGCAGTCAATGGCGTCGAACCGCAAATTATACCATGCTCCAGGGAGTACAAGCAGCATGGTGATCCTCCTCACAATAAAGGAGGGGACCATACTTAAAATGATTATTCATTTTTTAATATATGGTCTCCACTCATCTATTGTGAGAAGGAGTAGCATGCTCCTTGTCAGGGCTGTCTTGGAGATTTTAGGGGCCCTGTGCGAGACTTTTGAACGAGGCCCCAAAATCCTTAAACGAAAGGTTGAAGACGT
>JBBYHQ010264360.1:0-22442 GCA_038382645.1 Spergularia azorica
GGGCCAAGCACGGAACAAACCGCTACATCACCATCAGGTAGTGAACTAGAGATTTAGAGAAACTGAAATTGCAGTAGATTAAAGGTAATTGCAGCTCTTTGCAACATGTCAGGTACAATTAAGGCAGCCATATGGCCGAGTAGAGATCGTAACAAATCCTCTAAAACGTCATACAAAACTGTTGTGGTGCTCTGCTGAACGCGTCAATTGGTAGTCGCATTGCTGAAACTCAGACTTCGCTTTGAGACAGGCATGGTCATGCTGGTGTATAATGTGTAGTGGCAAATGTAAACGAATGCTATATTTGTCTAATGGAACTCTCTCTATTGGTAATTGTAAAAGTAGTGCTTTGGTCATATTTCGTTATAGTAAGATACAAACTTCATCTCAACATTACTCATGAGTCATGATGAACTTCAACTTGTTGGTAGTAAGCTTTCGCTTTTCTGCAGATCCTTAGAAAATCTTCAAGCTCACATAATTCAGTACCTCACATAAGTGAGCTTTGTCCAGCTTTTTCGCTCCTGATTCGAACACATCCATGGATATGCAGATTTCTTTTTTTTCAGCAATTCAATACAAATTATCCTCGATTCGTAATCAAAGATCACTCGGAAACAGTCTCTAAAATCATTCGGAAAAAAATCTTACTCTCGTCTTTAGACGAGATCGATTATTCATTCAAAAACAGGAATCATTCGGAAACAGTCCTATTTCAGACTTTCATCACAAAGGTCATGGATAGGCAAAGGTCATTCAATTTTGTTCTTTCAAATGTCACAAGGTACAATCAATAACAAAATTTTATAGGTACACTCTTTCAATATCCGATCTGATCTCAAGTTTCGAAATTAGCGTTATGACAAAGTCTCATATGAGTCGTTCTCGTCTAGTTCTAGCGTATTGGTTACTACAGCGCCATTAATTCAGACTATATTCAATTATGTCTAAATTACAGTAACAATCATTGGCCAAAAATTAATTTACATTTCTCGCTGATTCACAGTAAACTATTTCGGAGTTTTATTTTCAGCTTTGTAAATCAGAAAATTAACCAAGTAAAAAAACGCCAGTTAAAAAAAAACATTAGCACTGTAAAAACTCGGATTACGACTTCAATACAAATATTTGTGTCAGATAACATGATTTCAGCACAGATTTCTCAGACAGGGATAACTGTAATTTATAATTTTCTCGTCATCCACAAATACTTTTTATTTCTTTGAAAAAAAAAATCAAGGCGATAAATATCTTCAAATTAGTAAAAAGAAAAATAAATGAAAAGCTGACGGTGAAAAAAATTACATGGCAGTGTAAAAAACTGTGTCAGATTAAATATCTCAGCACTGATTTCTAAGACAGGGATAACTGTATTTTTATAATTTTGTTCTCATCATCCACAATTTACAATTTTACACTGCCAAAGTAATTTTATAACGAATTAAATAAAATTTATGAAAAAAACATTGGAAAATAATTTTGTTGAAATATTATTATAAAATTAGCCTCAGACCGTCCTAGTTCAATAAAAAATTATCAACATCATACAAACTTTTTAACTTTATATTGCTGTATCAACCAAAAATTGAATCATCACTGGCTAATTATAATAATTATTATTCATATCAATTCAATATAATAAATCAATTAAAAAAAAATTGAATAAAAAGAGGAGAAAAGAGGAAGCATCAGATCTTCCTATCAATTTGGAGAAAATCATAATACTCAGTTTTTTTTACTGAGATTTCAACAACTCCGGCGTAAATCTTACATCATTTGCTCTCTTTCACCACTAAGAAATTTTCGAAATTAATCTGACCAAAAAAAAGAAGGATGATTTTGAAATCGTATGAAAAATAACAATTTGGGGAGAAAATACTGGGATAGAATAAAATTAGGGTTGTGAATTGGAATTATCGAATAGTATGATTGGATGGATAACAATGTTTGAGGGTTTATATAGGTGAGAGAGAAGAAGGCGTCTGGGTGAAGATTTAGGGGTTTTGATGAAATTAGGGTTTTTGATGATGATATTCTGCCTTTGGGCTTTTATGTGGAAGTGTGGGTTGATTTGGATGGGCCGATACTTGTGTTCTTTGGAGAGGTCCGGTGAAAGTGTGAAGTACACTCGTAGAATACTCGGAATAATGATATTGTATCACCTCGTGGTATCCGGCCACTACCACACACTTTGTTTTTAGTGATTTATCGATTATTCGATTGTTATGTATTTTTACTCGTGTTTGATTAGTTTGAAAACGTAGATGGGTATCAATTCGTGTCATTTCGATCTCCTTGAGAGCGAAAATTGGGATGTGAAAATGGAATTTTATATGCTTAAATTACACGGAGTAATTTAAATTTGATTAGAGAGTAGTTATGTTCAAACACGTAGATCTTTTGGAGAAATAGTTGTTTCTCCTTGCAACACATCTTATCCTGACGAGGATTGTTGCGGAAATATTGAGTTCAGATTAGTTCACTTTGTGTTTGAGGCTATCTAGTTTGAAGATGTCTAGTTTAAGATTGTTAAATCCAGTTTATTGAAAAGTGAAATCGTGAGATCGTAAATGATCGTAATGAAGATGTGGAAGATAAACAATAAATGAGGTGAAATGAAGAAAAGGATACGGTGTCATGTCTGGCGGTATTCATTTTCATACGTCAATATCAGATTGGCAGGTTGCTAACTATTATTGTATGAATCACGAATTCTACTCCTTTCATATGAACTGGAACACCGCACACTGACATGATTTCATGGTTTGAAATAAGTTGTTCAAACGAAGAATGAAACATATTGAAATTTAACATGTTTTAGGTTATAGGGTTGGGGTTAGCACTATAAGTCCCAAGTCTCTCCTTTACCCAAATACAAGGAATCAAATTTACTTCTATGTTATTGTCCCGTGCGATCCAACTTATTAAACAATGTTTTCAAACCAGATCTGATTTATTCAAATCAAATCAATTTTAATTTATTCAAATCAAAATCAGATCAGAATTATCCAAAATAACAACCAATGAATCTATTAGTTTGTCTAAATGCAGTTGATTTATAAGTAGATTCAGTTTAGATCAAATCAAATCAAATCAAATCAAGTTTATTCAAATCAAATCAATCAAATAAGAGCATACAGGAATAATGCAGTCCAATCGCATACGACCTTAGTACATACTCACTTGTAAGGCCCCGTTTGATAGGATTGCATCTTTTTTGAACTGATCTGATTTGAATGACTCTGAATTGATCAGATCTGATCTGAATGTGTTGAAAATTTGATTGAATTTCAACGAATTAGTATCAGTTATGGACCAAATATATTGATAGAATTTTGAACATTTATGATCTGATCTGATCTGATTTGAATGACTCTGATCTGATATAATCTGAATGATTTTGAATTGATCTGAATAATACTGCTAATAAGTCCTATCAAACAGGGCTTAAATGTGTAATCATCGGAGTGTTTATCTAATCTCGTAAAATCCTCTTATCGGAAAACGCTTACCACTACCAAAATCCACAATGTATCAATATCACAAATCACAAATTTTACTAGCTTTCGAAGACCACTACTTATGGTCAAACCGTCCTACACACGAACATTCCGGCTCCCGATCACGTGAGCGTTACTATGGTGGTCGTGGACTCGTGGTACATAAGTCCGAGACCACATCGCCCGCCCATACGGCCCAACAAAGGAATCATATCATATCCAAACCCGACGAATCAAACTTGCCAAAGACGGTGACCCAAAAGCCCACATTTCATGGGATTTCATACTAAACAACAATAGAAAAAAAAATAAAAATAAAAAAAAGAGTCAAAAGCGCGTGGACAATTCAATACTTTCACATTTGGATAATTTGATACCAAAAATTCACATGTTATCCAATCTCAACTTACCAAACTCATACCCACCTCTCCATCACCATATTTATTTATTTAATTAATTAAATTCAATTATAAAATTAAATAAGAAGAGACAAAATCAATCCTCAAGAAAAAAAAAAAAAAATGTTGGCGCTTCTCTCACTTGTCTGAGACAACGGAAGGGAAGGTTCCTCCTCTCCTCCTTATTCCTTAATCCGTGTATCTTCTTCATCACGCTTTGACACCCGACATTGTCCTTTTTTTTTTTTGGCAAGTAAGAAAATTTCGGATAGAATATATATCTTTGCGATATTCTCTCTCCTACATTTTTCCGAATTTATCGGGTATACAGTGAGTCAAAGGTTGTGTCTTTTCGTCTTTGAACTTTTTTATTTTTTGTTCAACTGAATTGTTGGCTTGTTGTTGAAGCTTTATTTATCGTGGTAATTATTATTGGTAAATTATTGTTGGTAATTTGGGGGATTGGTTGAAGATTTAGGAAAAAATTGGGGGTAATATAAAAAATTTAGGGTTTTTTGGGGAAAAAATGATGGATGAAACAGGGGTTATGCAAAGAATTTAAACTTCAATTGGGAAATGTTCTTCTTCATCTGTTGTTAATCAAGGTGTTAATCAAGGGATTAATGGTGGTAATTATGTGAAATTGGGGATTAATAATCATATGCAGAATTTGAGTGTTTTAGAGGGTAATTTTGGGAAGAGACCAGTTGGAATTCCGCCGTCTCACCCACACTCTTACTTTGGTGGTGGTGCTGCGGCGGCGGGTGGTGGTAGTAGTGGTGGTGGTCAGCATTCGCGGTCGCTGTCGCAGCCGTCGTTTTCTTTTGATCAGTTGCCACCGTTGAGTCCTAGTATGATTAGGGAGTCCCCTACTAAGTCGTCTGATAGGGTTTCGGGCGAGGGTGGTAGTGGTGCTGGTGGTGGGAATGTGCAAGGGTTGTCGTTGCCGTCACGACGAGGTGGACACAGGAGGTCTATTAGTGATGTGCCTTTAGGGTTTGATGTGATGAGTCAGAATTCGCAGTTTCAGTTTACTCCACGGGCTGCAAAACCTGTGCAGTTGGTGTTGAAAAGCGAGGCCGAGTTGCGTGGGATTGGCAGTGGGAATGGCCGTGGCAATGGCAATGGGGCCGAGTGGCGTGGGAGTGGCAATGGGAGTGAGGGAGTGAGGGAGAAGGAGAGTGAGGGTGAATTGGCTGATGATTTGTTCACTGCATACATGAATTTCGATGCAATTGATGCGTTCAACTCGTCTAGTATGGAGGATAAGGATAGTAGGGCTAGTGGTACGAGGACCAACGAGAGCAGTGAGAATGAGGTTGAGAGTAGCAGTGGGATTTCGAGTAATTCTGTCGAAAGGAGGGGTAAAAGGAGTGCTGCTGGTGATATTGCCCCTACTGGTAGGCATTTTAGGAGCTTGTCAATGGATAGTATTATGGGGAATTTGAACTTTAATGATGAGTTGCCTAGGTTACCACCGTCTCCTGGTATTCGGTCTGCTCACCATTCTCCAAGCAGCTCCATGGATGGTAGCACCACCAACTTGTTTAGTATGGAGCTTGGTATTGGCGAGTTTACCCCTGATGAATGGAGGAAGATCATGGCTAATGAGAAGTTAGCTGAGGTTGCAAAGACGGATCCTAAACGTGTTAAAAGGTTTCAACTTTTGTACTGCATAACTTTTATTGGTTGTTGATCAATGTGTTTCATTTTACTAATATGGTGTATGTTTCGGTATTTAGGATATTGGCGAATCGTGTGTCTGCTGCTCGTTCCAAGGAACGAAAAATGAGGTATGTTGCTCAGTTGGAGCAGAAGGTGCAAACACGGCAAGGTGAAGCAACTTCTTTGTCAGCAAAATTGACTGTTCTTCAGGTAACTTTTGGGGATGAATTGCCTTTGGATGATTGATCTGTCTTGTTCTTGATTGTTTTGTTCTGATAAATGTTAATGTTTTTTAACTGGGCTTGCCACTCAAAACAATGAGTTGAGGTTTCGTCTTCAAGCCATGCAGCAACAGGCTCAGCTTAAGGATGGTAAGCTTTCTGCCATTTCACTTTTTTCTATCCCCAATTGGTTTTACTAGTGATGGTACATGGTAGGAACTGAATGATATATCTATTGTAATTTCCATTTTGATCCTGTTAGTCAATATGCCAACTGGTTATGGTAGGGGTTTTATAGGCATATAACTGTGGGTTTGTTCAATAATCTGCATTCTGAATTGTCTCCTCACCAGTCCACCAAAGCTTTTGAAGTAGAATTTCTTTCTGATTTACCCTTTTTGGAGTGCTTTGTTGTGGTGTTTTTGGCGCGAAACAATGTCAATTGAGGAGTTCTATAAACTTTTTGGATGAAGGTTTAAATTTGAACTACGGTCTTCTATTGATTGTGTTTTTGGCGCGAAGCAATCTCAATTAAGGAGCCCTATTAACTTTTTGGATGAAGGTTTTAATTTGAATTACTGTCTCCCTATTGATTGTGTTTTTGGCGCGAAGCAATCTCAATTAAGGAGTCCTATAAACTTTTTGGATGAAGGTTTAAATTTGAATTATTGTCTTCTATTGATTGTGTTTTTGGCGCGAAACAATCTCAATTAAGGAATCCTATTAACTTTTTGGAGGAAGCTTTAAATTTGGATTACCGTCCTCTATTGATTGTGATTGTCATAAGTAGCTTAGTGTCTCCGTCTGATAGTAGTTTGGATCAACGATACCACTTGGCTTATCGCTCAACTAGTTAACTAACATTAATTGTTGGGAGCTTTCGATTCTCCAAATTGCTGGCGGGATTCAATGTTAAGAAATCAGAACTATAGGTATTGTCATTTCTTGATTTGGATGTACTCCATTTCCTTTTCAAGTTAAATCGACCATCATTAATTTCTTATCCATTACTTAATTGACTGTCATTATTTCGTGTCCATTAGCTCCAATCCAATTTAAAACAAAACATATCTTTGGACTTTAAATTACCTTTTGTGACACATTAGCCGTTCCAAATAGCAGATACTCATGGGCAATTGCTCGTTAGAACTTCGGACATGTAGAGAATGTGCAGTCGAAAACTAAAGATTTCTCGTGTAGGATAGCATAAGGTGTGTTGTGAGATAAATTTGAATAACCAAACCGATTGTCCTACTAAGATAGTCTCGCTGGAGAACATTGTTAGTCACTCAGTCCTGTAATGTTTAAGGAGTGTTGTTGCTCACTTTTGAACTCTCACACAGCTAGCAGGACATTCTTTGATTAAATCCACAAAAGACATTCATGTGCTGATCTAGACGTTCTGATGTGATTTGGGTGTCCAGAGGTAGTGTAATAGAATAGAGGGCAGGAATTTGTCGATCACTCCCTCCATTTTGTTTAGAAGTCAAACCATTGGTTCTTAGCTTTGGGGTTGTGACTTATGAGGGCCCAACCAAGTTGACTAGTGGTGAAACTGGGGTGTAATGAATTGTGGTGATATTATGCTTCAACTCTTTGGATTTAGTTGAAGCTAGAGTTGGATGAGCCATATGCTCCTTGAAGCATTCATGACTTTGTATGCCTCGCATAAAGTCGATAATTGGCTTGCCTTGCTTTAATAAATGTCTTGGAAACTTGATGAGTTAAGATATTATGGTATGACTGTGGATTGTACACTGGTTTCCTGTTCATTCTGCTTTTTACCGTGGCCTGTTCTCGGGATAGTTGGTAGTCCTAACCTCTTGAAAGGATGTTGCCTACATTCCTCTGAATAATAATTGAAATGATGAAAAGTTCGTGTTAATGGATCTATTAGCAGCATGTCAGTGAAGTGGGCACTCAAATTGGTCAAGACATGTTTGAGAAATAAGTCAAATAACTTATTTTGATCTTGTGTGTTAAAGTGGCAAGGTTAAGTCCAACTTAGCATGGTTTATGCAATTAGAGTAGTTTGGTTGTCAACTTGTCATCATCTATCTTCCAAATTTGAGTGTTCATGCTTTATGAATCATTATGCTTGAGCAAAAGCTTATACTTTCAAGATGTTGCAGCTTTGAATGAGACACTGAATGCTGAACTCCAGCGTCTGAAGATTGCAGCTCAGTTCAGTGGATGCGTGCCTCAGCAGCAGATGGCCAATAATCATGTGTTTCAAATGCAGCCTTCGCAATACATGTATCAGTCCCAACAGCAGTTGCAGAGTCAGAACCAGACAACACTGCCACAGACTCAGCAGTCTCGTCATAGGCAGTCCGCGGAACCTGAGCAAGGTGCAGGGGGTTAAAAGAGCTGCGACATGGGTGTTCATCAACTGAGACTGCTTCAGCTTGTCACAAGGTTTTGGGTGCTGATAGCGTACATAGCTTACAAATGTATGATATTTATATCCATTCGTTGCAGAATGTGATAATAGCCTATTCATTCAATCTTTTGTCCATGCAGTCATTCTTTTGTTCATTGGTAGACAGTCCGAACGTATATGAAAAGTGTTCAGCATATACACTTTTATTTTAACTTATCATTTACTTGTAGCTATGACAGTCACTGTAAAAAACTAGTTTATCCCATCTGGATGATATTGGGGAAATCTATCTATTATGAGGTCAAATTGATTCTACATTGTCTTTTTTTTGGCTGAAAGTATCAGTTTGATGGAAATGAAGGAGTCTGGAAGTCGGGTTTCAACGTTAATGGCAAAATTAACATTCAGGCTCAAATTACCATGATTAAATGATACAGGTTCTAGCTTTGGTACAAGTGCACAAAGTATATGCTACGAGTCGATCATCTAGCAAAAATGCTTATGAAAGTACAGGTAATACAAAAGCTCCCTCATACCTTTACGGAAAAACTTGTTAAAACTATACATCATAAATCATATGAACTCCCACAAGAATTAACTATAGCGTCCTCTAATCTTGATTTCTCGAGACCTTCTTGACCTAATCCTGGGAATTTGACACTCAGATGTGTCTGTTTCAGTGGCTTCGTCTGATTCTTTGTTAACACAGCTCTGTAAGTCTCTGATCTCATCAGATTCGGTGCTTTCAGATGATCTCTCCTCGTATTCTGGTGCAGTGTTTGGACTTCTTGTACGTTTTTTTTTCTTCGTACCAGAGTTTGCTGTCTTTCTCTTCTTCCTTTCACCAGTGTCCTTGATCTCTGACGATGTAGCACTTCTCTTACGCTTTCCTGATTTCCCCCCCTCAGAACCACCTGACTCTTCAGCTGCATCATCTGTTTCTCTATTTTTCCTGCACTTCTTCTGATTTTTTACTCCCTTATTCCTGGACTTCTTCTGATTTGTTTCTCCCTTATTCCTGGACTTCTTCTGAGCTGTTTCTCCCCTTTTCCGGGATTTCTTCTGTTTCTGCAGAGCTTTATTGCTTTTCTGCTTATTTGCCTGACCTGCAGTAAGCAGCGGTGTAAAATCCTTTGCCCCAAGCGCAGGACGTTCTGCTTCCCTGCCAACAAAATTAGACGGAAGAGCATCTTTCACCAACATTCTTGCATCTCTAGCCTCGGCTACTTGATCAGGAAACAATGCCTTCCATCTCCTCCAACACTGGTTATCTGTTCGCGTACCAAGGTCTGCAGCAACCTTAGACCAGCTAGAGTATCCAAACTTCAGTACAGCAGCTTCCAGTTTCGAATCTTCTTCTGCAGTCCATTCTCCCCATCTCAAACCAGGATCAAGAACATTTTCCCATCTATCTCTACACTGTACATCAGTTCTTCCTGGCACAAACTGAGCTACACTAGTCCATTTTTTACCCAAAAATTTGACAGCAACCTTTAACCGCTTATCTTCCTCGTCACACCATTTTCCCACCCTCGTAATCACAGGGTCTAAATACTTTCGTCATCTATCAGAACACTGTGTACCTGTTCGCCCTTCCAATTTAGAAGCAACAGCTTGCCAATCACTCACCCCTAAATCCTCTACAACAGAGCGCAATTGTGCATCTTCAGCCTTACTCCACTCCCGTTTCAAGAGGCTGGCATTAAGACTCCTCTGATAACGCGCACAGCACTGAAATGGTGTCCTGTTAGTCCCTAATTTCGCAGCAATCCAGCCCCAATCATAAACACCAGACGAATCCTCACCTGTCCATTTAGAAAGAATCGTAGCCAAAAGCTTCTTATCTTCTTCACCTGTCCATTTACTCTTGTTAATCAAGCTGTTTTCGTGATTAAACCACATTGCCTCGCATTCAGCTCCACTGCGGCTAGGTACAGACATCAAAGCCAGTCTATCCCAGTTCACATCCCCACGAAAACAGAAACCTTGAATAATTTCCGGAATCACATCACAGTCTGCAACCCTTGATACCACAGCATCAACTTTAACTGATCCATCCGCGGCATCAGCAATTTCCTGAAACAACATTTGCTGATACTGCTGTACTAACCCCTTCTTCAGATCCTGCTTTTCCTGATTCGACCACTTCTTCCTCTGAAACATCACTGGAAACTTCTCCAACGCGGCCTTACAGCACTCGACTTGAGAGTTCTCACTCGGACCATATCTCATACAAGAACCATTCCCTTGGACACGACTCGAAATCAGCAGAACCTGTGGACACACCTTGTGTGACATTGCTCGGCCAAGATCTCTCTTCAACTTTACGTTATAATCTTTAACAGCTTTAACTACTTTTCGAAGTTTTGCATTCTTTTCGATGACAGTCTCCGTATGTTGCATCTTCTCCTTAATAAACTTCTGAAATTCCCTGTTCTTCTTAATCGCTTCTAATAACATCAATGCCGACTTTGGAAATCCGCCTGACCTCGTATTATCCTCTTCTTCTTCTTCTTCTTCTTCTTCATTGTACTCCTCACTCGCAAACTCGCCACCAAAACCATCATCACCACCAACACCACCATCATTATAATCATTATCATTAGCTGATGTTGTTGTCTCGTCACACGAAACGTGATCATTACGCTTACCAAACAGTCGTTGGATGTCTAAGAATATTTCAAAATCGTCCTCGTCGTCTTCATCAGAAACGTAAGGCGGAAGAGTGTTAAGAGGTTCCAAACACAATGGCTCACTATCTCCACACAATTGTTTTATACTTTGACACAATTTAAAATCGTCGTCGTCTTCTTCATCGTCGTCTGTCGGGGGAATACCGACGTAATCTTCGTCCGTCGGAGAAATTCCGACGTTATTATTACCGCTGTTTGTAGTAGTAGTAGTAGTGGGGGTAGTAGGCATGCAATCCCTAACCAAATCTTCGACTTCTTTTAGCAAGGAGTCGTCGCCGTCGTCACTTTCCGACGATTCTTCCTCAGAATAATCATATTTGTGTTTGAATTTCGACATTGATTTCGCAAAATTATTATTGATTGAATGAGATGATGATCGAACCGGAAAATGTCAAGTTGTGCGATGAGAGAGGGCAAGCCGCCGCCGAAGGACGGTGGACGGTGGTGGTTCTTCGGTGGATTTATCGGCGGCGTAAGGTGGTTATCTCGTCGGAGTTAGGGGTTTTAACGAGGCAGAGACGAAGAGGACTCTGTTCGGTGGGAATTGTAGCCGCAAAATAAATACTAGTGTTTTATGGAATAGTTCGAATTAGGAAAATAATTTTAATTTTAATTTGTTTCTTGCCCTAACTTTGAATTAATAGATTTAATTAATAAGGTTTTTCTATTATGTACGGTGTGCCTAAAGGTTATTACTTGTCTTATTCACACGAGAATTTCATATCGAGAAAACAAAAATGTGATCAGATCAAATTAGTTGGAAAAATCGCATAGATAGGGTAAGTGAGTTCACTTCTGACATGAACATGTACCCCTAGGCCACGTTAGAAAAATCGATTCAATATTGAAATTCTTAGATTAGGTTAAGTTTCAAAGGATCAAATAAGTCTATGCAACAAAAAAAGGATAACTAAGTTCGACTAGAGTGAGAAATTGAAGGCGAAAACTCATGATTTGCTTGGTTTCAGATTCCGCATTTCCACATATCAAAATTGTATTTGCTATACCTTTGCGTTGCACCAAAAATAAAATGGGGAATTGGGGACTAGAGAGGTTGAGAATGTACCTGGCTGAGTCAATTGTCAGGAATCAGAACTGAAGTTGCATCAGTTGCTATATATAGAAAGTGATAGGTAGTTGCAGGGTGGAAGGAAGAAATGAACTATAGAAGACTGGCAAAATCTTTACAAGAACAATGTCCACTGACAAATCTATGAAGGCGCTTACTGTCACGGATTATGATTTCTCTACCAGTCATTTCCGATATGAGCTTGATGAATGTATGACAGTTTCTACACATACTTGTACTCTTAACAACTCGTAGTGGTACATCTTTACCTGTATGTAACAATCCAAATGCAACTGCTAACTGTTCACTGTGGTGGACAGTGGAGGAAGGTAAAGTTTCAGGTTCATCGTCTTCCCCATTAGATACCCGGTTTTCTGATGTATATCCCCTATTCTTAACTTCCTCAATCAGCTTATCCAAGTGATCCTCTACTTCTCTTTGCAGGGGATATGATCGATTTTGTGGACTAAAGGAATGCACTTTATCCTTGATACTTAACCAACTCCAATCCTGCAATTTTCCGAGCTTTTCATCCTTCATCATCTTCCTTACTCTGGAAACATCCTGCCATCTTTCAGCTGATAGATACATGTTGAGTATTAGAACATAAGTCTCTGCATCTTTCGGTTTCAATTTGAGCAATTCTTCAGCTGCTTGAAAACCTAACTCTAAGTTATTATGACTTCGACAGCCTGCTATCAACATGGACCAGATAAATTCATCAGGTTCACAAACCATATTCTTGGTCAGAACAAAAGCTTCCTTCAACCGCCCTAGCCTTACATACATGTCTATTAGACACGCATAATGCTCCATTATTGGTTTAATTTTGTAGGTTTCTTTCATCATTTTGAAGTATCTCAGAGCTGCCTTCACCATGCCAGCATAGCTACAAGCTGAAAGTACTCCTATGAACGTGACCTTATTCGGTTTCTCACCAGCTGCTAGCATTTCCTGAAAAAGTTGCAATGCTTCTTGAGATCGACCATGCTGGGCAAACGATGTAATCATAGATGTGTAAGTTATCAAAGTCTTCGTATGCATCTCTTTGAAAGCTGTAGTAGCCCTTTCAATGTAGCCGCACTTACTGTACATGTTAACCAATGATGTTCCTACAATAAATTCCGCCAAAAATCCACTTTTGATGGTCTGGGCGTGAACTTGTTCCCCTTGCTCCAAGGCCACTAAGCTACTACAGACACTCAGGACACTTGACAAGGTGAACAAATCTGGTCTTATCCCTGAACGGTTCATCTTTAGGTAGAGCAGTAATGCCTGATTTCCGCTTTGGTGTGCAGCTATTCTGTCCTTTGTGACTTCCATCATTTGAGCATGGCCTGCTATTACTGTGTTCCATGTCACCAAGCTGATAGAATCCATCTCATCAAAAAGTTCATCCGCTTCATTATTCAATCCACATTTCATATAAAGGTACATGACTGAATTTTTCACTGGCAGGTTTTCTCGAAAACCAAGTTTGATGCTCATGGAATGTATTTGTCTCCCCACATCCAAGGCATGCATTGCACAACACAAACTTAAAACGCTTGTGAATGTGTACTCATTGAGCTCCACGTCTTCTGAAAGCATCTCAACAAAGTATCTCAGACCCGTTTCAGGATCCCCGTTGTCACCACAAGCAGCAATAACAGCAGTCCACGAAATAACATTCTTTTCTCCATTCCTTCTAAATGCATGAACAGCCGCATCCAAGTTTCCACATTTAGAGTAAAAGTTACAGAGGCCATTACCGATGCTTGCCTCATTCTCTATACCATACTTTACACAATACGCGTGAATTTGCTTCCCTAATTTGACAAGTTGCACAGATGCACAAGCACTATATATAGTCCCAAAAGTATAAGGAGTTGGATAAGCCCCAACTTCCAGCATTTTAACAAATACCCGAAGGCCTGCCTCAGGCATCGAATTATGTACATATCCTGTCATAAGTCCTGTCCAACTCACAACATTCCTCCCAGGCAAATGATCAAACACCCTTTGAGCATGTTCCATATGCCCACATTTGGCATAGACATTTACAAGAAAAGTCATCACATACACATCTTCATGGGTTCCGGTTTTCACAATGTGAGCATGTACCATTCTAGTGTCTAACAAGGAACGTTTCGCTACGCATTCTTGCAACAAGGGAACATAGAAAGAGGATTCAAATTGTATACCTTCCTTTATGGTAGACAATACCTCTTTGAAATCCAAGAAATTTGTCTCCAAATTCGCATCAAGTTGAGTGTTGCTTACGGTTCTTGTATAACTAACACTTTGACTCTGAAATTCAATAATGTAACTCAACATCATTCACTCTACTTAAGCTAAACCCATTTATAGAAAGAGCCTAAGCTCGACCCATCAAGCAAGCCACTTAGGCAAAGCTCAAGCAACCGTGTTTGTTCCGAAAAATGAGCGAAGCCAGACAATATATACACCTCATTAGCCCAACATTGTCAAACAAATGGAGAAATCAACATTCAATTTTTACAAATTCCCCCTTTTAATTGTCAAATGTATACAAACAAATTCAGCTTCAATCAATATTTGAAGGGTTCTCATTTATTCATTCAGACAACAATTTGATCACAAATCGTAACAATTACGCCCAAAATTCAACCCTAAATCAAACCCAGAATTCAAAATCAAACAATAAAATTGAAATGGGTATGTTTCTCCAATTGTCATTGATTGATTTCTGAGCGTGATCATTACAGAATTCATTACCAACCCACAATCATACTACATGAACAAATACATACCAAATTGAAGAAATTGACAATCATATAATAAAAAAGATCAAAACTTTACAGTAAAATGCAAGACATGTGAGTGAAAACCCAACAATTGAAACAGTAAAAATTGAGATAATAAAGATATGAAAAAATGGGGGTACCTTATCAAAAGAGGGGTACTTCTTGATGTCTGGTTCGAGCTTGAGATTGCAATTAATGGCGACTGAAGGTAGAGAAGCCATTTGCAGAGAGAAAGGTGAGTGAGCAAGGATAATACAGAGGCCTATACCGTTAGCCTCTTATCTGTGACTTATCTGTTACGCTTTGCGCCTTTGGGCCTTTCTGTTTCTCCATCCTTAGTGGTAAATCTTATGTGGGATGGTAAAAAGTAAAAACGAACCCTCGATCTGAAGTCTTTACCGACTTACCGAGTACTTATCTCGCACTTAGATTTGTGAAAATGGAACGAATAAATTTCGTCTTTTGGTAATTTGTATTCTAATCATGTTTAGTAGCATAATATGCAATTGAATAGAGTTTGTCACAATCATGCACATCTTTAAACAAAATTGTTTGTAAAAGAGGACTACTCGATTTTTTTCTCTGCCTTTACTCTCAATCGACAATGAGCTCTAGAGTGTCTTGTCTGGTGTAGAAAGAAGTCATAAAAGCAAATTATCGAAAGATATATATGGAGTAACAAGTATTAGGAGTAATTTTAATCATGTCTTCAATAACTTTACCAGCTAAGCTAGCTGACATTTGCATGCCGTTAAATCCCCTCACACATTATATAAAAACCTTCACTCCAACAACAGAAGAGGATTAGGGGTTTAGGCTTAACTCACGAGATCACTAGCATCAACTCGCTGAATATCATGAGTAATCTAAATAGTCTGTAATCTAACTCAAAACAGACATTAATACCCTTTTCATCTAAATCAAATGACATTTACGTATCGTGATATTCCATCAACGGCAGATAAGAAGCACAGTGTTAGATATCCAGACTCCATCCACTATCAATCTACCATCAACTCCAAGTAATGGCAAGAAATAATCTCCAAATTTTCAACCCAAATCTCAATTGCAAGTTCCAACGAGATGCAATGGGTTGTTTACTGTTTACTGACCATATGACCAAGTGAACTGACCAACACACAATTGAATAAAGACTGAAAAAGTGTACTGAAGTGGTTACTAGTAACTTACTACTCCAACTTTAAAATAAATTAAAACAAAAAAAAAAAATTCTTAATTTAATTCCTCAACCAATTACCAAATTTCTACAAAAAAAAATTAAAGAGAAAAAAGAGGTTTCTGTTCTCTTGGAAACAGCAACACCCAATCCCATTCACTTTTTCAATCTTTTTTAATACGTTTCCTTTTTTTTCCAAATTTTATTTATCTGTTTATTACCCACCGAACTAAAACCAAACCTCTCCCCCAAAAAATAATAAAAACAATAATATTTCATCATCATCTTCTTCTTCTTCTTCATTTCTCTGATCTAGGGTTAACAACCAACCCTAATCGCCGATTTTTTTTTCTATTTTCCCGCCATTTTCATCACTACCCTCTTCCCCTTTCACCACCCTCTAACGGTAAGTAGCCGTTAGATCCGTTTATTTGTTTAAATTTAAACCCTTATAGTTTTACTGGGGTTTTTGTTTTTCCCATTTTTTGAATTATTTCAATTTTTTTCTTAAGAAAGATTCAATCTTTTTAAACTTTTTCGACCGTTGGTTGATTTGTTGGCGTTTTTGTGAAGTTTTCTTTGTTGGGTCAGATCCATTTTTTTGTTTTGTTTTTAATTTAAATTTGAATTTGAAAAACCCTGTATTTGATTTTTTCAAAATTTGACCGTTGGTTGGTTTTGTGTAGTATGGATATGGCGGAAGAGAAGAAATGTGAGGAAGAGAAGGGGAAAAATGGTGGGGAGTTGTTGTTTTGTGGGTCCACAAATTGGGATACTGTTGGTAGGAAGAAAACTGGGACTGAAGGGAACTTATATGCTCCTACTCGGCTTCGTCCTCTCGTTGGGATCAATATTCGCTACGTCGCTTCGGGTTGTAGTAAGTGTTGCTTCTCCATCACGCTTCAAGTTGCTATCTTTTTTTGGTTTTAGTTTCTTTGTGGTAGATCTTTCTCACCTTTTATTGAGCTCATATGTTCTTAGTTTGAATGTATGGTAATTATATCCATCTTGTAGTTTATTGGATTTTAATTGTATGTTTAATGATGTTAGATTAGTGATAATATTTTAGGATTATTGGAAATGTGAGTGTTCTGATGAAATGTATGTGGATTTTGGGGTGTGATGGGAAGTGGGTTACTGGAATTCAGTTTATATGCTGGATTTCTGTTGTAGTGGAAGTTGGTTGATTTTTTATGTTAGGAGACTTTATGTTGTGTCAAGTGTACTTTGATTTGTTAGGTTAAGTGTAATCCAATTGTTGTTGGTTCTGATTCGAGTGAAATGTATGCGAATTTATGTTGTGCGGTTAAGCGGGTATAGCCGTATAGGTTTGTTTAATTGGAGTTTCGATTGGTGTTTGTAGTTTCGTGCCATTGTGTGGCGCTGGATGTTGATGGACGGTGTTATACATGGGGGCGAAACGAGGTATGCTTGTCTTGACTAAGGATGATTGGTGAATTCCTATATCTGAGGTTGATGGTGTGCTGTGTGTCACTGATGCAATGTCATGTGTTTTTGCAGAGGGGGCAATTAGGTCATGGTGATAGTTTGCAGCGTGATAGGCCCACGGTTATATCTGAACTCTCTAAGTAAGTTATTGCTGTGATTCTGGTATCTTTTGCCAACGGTCTGTTTCCTAAGTGCGCTTCAGTCTCATCAACCTTGCTGTTAAACTTCTTGTGTTTAAAAGTGTCATTTTGCGGACCCTTACATGAATGTAACATTCTCTTCCCTTTTGGTCTTACATAAAGCTGTTTTTTTAAAGCGTCTTACTTTTGGTGGCAGGTATAAAATAGTGATGGCCTCCTCAGGGCGGTCTCATACAGTTGTAGTGACTGATGATGGTCAGTCCTTTGCCTTTGGATGGAACAAACATGGGCAGCTGGGATCTGGCTCATTAAGAAATGGTAGGTACTGTTTGTGTATTATATAACAAGGGTTATGTGTGATTCATATTTCATGCTCAAATATACGTGCTTTTGGATAATATTTTGAAGAACTAAAGAAGTAACAGAAAACTGAACAGTACTTCAGGCCGGGCAGCCTTGAGCATAGTGTTTCATGTTTCATGCTCAAATATACGTGCTTTTGGTTAATTATTTGAAGAACTAAAGAAGTAACGGAAAACTGCAGTTGTTGCCACAGTACTTCAGGCTAGGCAGCCTTGAGCATAGTGTTATATGGATTTACATGCAAATGTTGAACACATGTCATGAAAATGTTTTATATTTTGTAAAACTTTGTGCGTATATGATTTAAGCTCCGCAAGCACTTTGTTGTTCCACGTAACTACGGGATGTAATTCTTTGTGTTTTTCTCTATTGCAGAAATTGAGACTTCTCCTGTTCCCTGCCAGGTATCGGATGTCACCACAGTTGCTTGTGGTGGGGACTTCACTATGTGGTTGTCTTCTGCTCAAGGAGCCTCTATACTGTATGATTTTGCGGTTTGTGTCAATTTAAAAATCCATTTCGGAAAGCTATTTTGCAAGGTGCTCATATATGTGCTTCTCTTTGAGGCAGTCTTAAGTGATCCTAGTTTTCTTGTCTCTCTGTAGATCGGCTGGTCTTCCACAATATGGGCAACTTGGTCATGGAACTGACAATGAGGTACACTCAGGTGGTATCACGTGATATTACTTATGTGTGGCATAATAAGAACGAGAATTTATGTTCCTCGTCACAGTAATATTTTTTCTTTTCTTCGATGCCTACCTTTGAATCTTCTGCTGCCTCATCACTTCTGTAGTTCTGTTTTCAAAAGCTTGCAATGTATGTTCCGTGATTCTTAAATAGCTTTCCAGTCTTGGTCTTTGGGCAATTCTCATTGTTCTCACCCTTTGGTTTCCATGCCAGGCAGTTCTTGTAAAAATAAAAGAGAGCCATTTTTTTTTTTGCGGGCCTCAGCCTGCAAAATCAAATGGGATTGTTTATAGGAGTGCCATTCTACAGAATTAAGACGAAGTAGGGTCTTATACTATTATAGAAGTAATTCTCTGTAGTTCGTACGATTGAACTTGATCAGTTTGCTCTGCATTTGACAAGTTATGTGAAGTACACTCTCGGTAGTTTGTGCAACTGTATTTGTTGAGTTTGCTCTAAACTGGCGAACTTATGTAACTCATTATTTACTGTTATGCTTAAGATGGGGTTGTTCACGTCTGATCTATCTGTCTCTATCCTTTCAGTACAATACAAAGGACAGTTCTGTTAGGCTTGCATATGAGCCTCAACCACGTCCAAAAGCAATTTCTTCTTTTTCTGGAGAAACTATTGTTAAAGTTGCTTGTGGAACAAATCATACAGGTTTGGTGTTCATGGAACTTCGTTTTTTTTCTTCCCCTTTTTATGCTTAGGTTATTGTGATTTGTATTAACAACTATCGTTTGGTTCAGTGGCTGTGGATTCCAATGGCTTTGTCTACACGTGAGTACTTTAACTTGTAGGCTTTAGTTCTCGACTTTCAGAAACACTTTTGTCTGTATTGTGTCACATCTTATGGTTTTTCACAATTTTGCTACATTTGTTGCAGCTGGGGCTACGGTGGATATGGAAGGTCTGTGTTCTATCTTGGCTCTTTAATCATGCATGAATTATTGGTTCATTAATGGATTTCAGACTCTAATTTACAGCTTGATTGTTTGTCTGAGTGTACTATTTTTCACTTTTGTCATTGTTTCTCTGTATCAGGTTGGGACACCGTGAACAAAAGGACCAGTTTTCCCCCAAACGAGTAGACGTTTTTTCTAGGCATAATGTTTTACCACCTGACGCCTTGGTTTCGGCAGGTGCTGTCAATTCTGCATGTACTGCTGGTATGGGTTCTGGTTACCTTTGTCTTGTTTGCCTCCATGAATCGTTGTATAGACTTACATGTGTAGTCAAATGTTCTATAATCTGTATGCTGAAATGGTATTAGGATAAGCGATTCAGGAATCCATGTTTTCTGAGTGTCTTCATATTAAATGTAAATTTAGGAAAGAACTATTGGCACTCCACGGAGTCTCCAGCCCTCCCATAAACCTTTTTTTGTTATTTATTTTATTGGTAGATAAAATATTGCTGATTTACTATGACCACCAAAATACTAGGTTTAGATGCTTTGCTCTATTACTTGTGGTCGAACCACCTCATTTATTAAGCTCAAAGCTTCATTTTCAGAATATTTAGCTGGTCTCTTTCTGCTTTCCCATGAATTTGTCCCCGTGGAAGGTAAATAGATGCCCTCCAAGTGAGCAGTGGCGTGAGTTCTCACATTCACCCACACACCTCCTTTGTCTCTTCTCTGTCTAGGCCACTTTCTGTTATTATTGTAACTAATTTTCAGGACTGCAGCTGTCTATTGGCTATTGTGAAACTTTGTGTGTGGGTGTGATTATTTATCTTTATCGATGCATGTTTTCAAGCTCTTGGATGTTGTTTCCTCAAATTTTATTTTCCCCGTTGGCTTACATTTGTGCAACTTTTTCTGTCATCTTCTGGTTTCAGCTGGTGGCCAGTTGTACATGTGGGGTAAAATAAAGAACACAGGCGATGATTGGATGTATCCAAAGCCTCTCATGGATTTGAGGTAGTGTTTCCATACGATCAATTTTTTTTTAGTGTTTCCTGCTGCAGATTAAGCTTCTGAAATAGGGTACAATTTTTGGGTTAAGGCAATTTTGTTTCGATGAGGGGGATTTACGGTTTTGGTGTGGTTTATGAAATTTTTGGTAATTCGTTTGTTTTCACCTGCTCTCTGCTTGTGGTTACCCTTGGATGTACTTTGTACGTTTACAAGGAATGTATCCGCATCACCAATCTATTTTCATTTTGACAAATAATGTTCACTTTAACGGGGTTATGGTTCATTTGTTCACAACTTCAGGCAATGATTAATTGGGTTTTGTTGTCCATGCCCTACCTTTGTCCTTTCCCTTAGTTTGTTGGCAAAGAAGTTTCTTGTGGATCTTTACATTTTCATTGTTTCTTGCAGTGGGTGGAATTTGCGATGCATAGATTCTGGCAACATGTTCCAGTATGTAGGTGCTGATTCATCGTGCATAAGTTGGGGACATGCACAGAATGGGGAATTAGGTTATGGCCCCAATGGGCAGAAGTAAGCGTCAATGGCCTCTTTAACTCTTTAGGAACTTGTATTTTTCTTGCATTGGGTTTCTCATTAAGCTTTTCGTGTCTGGTGATTAGATCTTCTGCTATTCCAAAGAAGGTGGATATCCTCGAGGGCATGCATGTCATGAGGTCGGAACTCTATATATACTTGCTGTATACCAAATTTCTTTTATGGCCATAACTAGTATGTGCTGACACATCCTTTTATAGTGTCGCGTGTGGATTTGGGCATGCCATGGTGGTGGTTGACCGGAAAGATGTTATGGACCGTCTTGAGCAGGTTAGTGTTGTACTCTTAGCAGGGAATTGTTTTCAATCCGTAGAGTGTAGACGCATTTAACTGGTTTTTTTTCTTATGTCACAGCTTGATGTCTATGACGGAAAAGCATCCGGAGAAGGTAAAAACAGTTATCCCCTTGCAGTTCCTTTCTACCCATTCGCATGGATCTTTGTGGCTGACCGTGATTGTATCGAGTCCCTTTAATTGACCAGTCTCTTGTTCGCGTAGGTACTGAGATTAGTGAGCCTGTGTCGGCCAAGAAAACTCCTAAGAAAGGCTCTGCTGACAATTCCAAAAAGAGGAAGAAGTCCAAGGATGGTTCAGACTCAGATGACGATGATGATGAGGATACTGATGATAATGAAGACGACAGTAAAGAAGAGGCGACAAACGGGCATATGGAGAAGAAGCAAAGAGGTGGGAAAGCAGGTGGTAGAGGCCGAGGTAGGCCACCAGGCAAGAAGTCCCCGGCTGAGCCTAAAAGCAGTGGCCGGGGGCGTGGCCGCCCTAAGGGGTCGAGAGGAAGACCCCGTAATTGAGTTAGGATGTGAGTTAGATCTAATTGTCCGCAACCACGAGCGGAAATTTTGTGCAGAGGTGTACCGTTGTTCGGAAGACCATCAATTTTTCCCAATGGGACAGGAAACTGAAATGTGGTCTGAGGAGAATTGGTAGTGTTCATCTTAGTTTTCAGGTTTATTTCTGTAATGCTCAACATTCTACTTCCACAAAAGACTCATCCTTGAACTTTGTGCCTCTAATTTGAAATGAAATTGATTTTTCGCCTTCCTATTTATTTTCAACTTTTATTTTACGCATAAAACTTATATCGGGGATGATTTAACATGTTCAATCTCACACCTAAATTGAACGAAAAATGATTTGTAAACTGATGTATTCATGGAAACATTGGAAATTTGGTTATAAATTACTAGTACAAGAATTTTTGCAGAGGATTACAATTTAACTATTCCGACATGTGAATGACTCTGAACTCCGACATGGTAAAGGGTGGGTAAAGGGTGGTCGGAATGTACTAAAACAATGTTCGTTTCCCTAGGGTCTAGGGGACGAACTTCTTAGCGACAAGGCAGAGCGGATTCTTCTTATGCATAGCGAGACCAGGGGCAGCTTCAGTGTCGATATCCTCTTTGCGCAAACCAGCAGGCATCTCCCAGTT
>JBBYHQ010264674.1:0-22440 GCA_038382645.1 Spergularia azorica
GGGGGGGGGGGGGGGAAGGGAGGGGAAAGTTTTTTTTTTCTTTTTTTGTTTTTTTTTTTTTTTTTTTTTTTTTTTTTTTTTTTTTTTGTATTTTAATTATGGTCTTTTGGTTTTAGTAGGTCTTTATTTTAGGTGAGCTACTGTTTTTAATCTTCAATTCTCTTATTTGGCAGTTACACTTTTTAATAGTGGTTAATAATAGCCTTATACATGGCTTTAATTGTCTTATTTGGAATGTCTTTTCGTTTTTCATTTATTTCTTCCATATAGGTTTATTTGCCTGTTTGTTTTTAATTGGTTACTATATAAACCTATGTTCATCTGGCAATCATCATTTGTCAGTGCAATTTTGTTGGATTATTTGCCTTATATTCTGTGTTTCTTCCTTTCACTTACCAAATTGGCAACTTCGTTTAAAAGGCATGATGGGGTTGAGGTGATGTTTCCCGAAATGGGTTTCTTGGGTTCTTTTTATGTGGGTACCATTATGTTTTGCCTTAGTGATGGGCGCTACTGTGTGCGTTGCTTACTGAAGATGGTATTTGTCATCTAAGAGAAGTTTTACAAGGTGACAACATTCGTCCTACTCGTCCACATCTTGGGTATTTTAAGCATAGGGTGGGTGATGTTGTTGAAGCCTATAAAGATGATGGATGGTAGAAAGGTCGGGTTGTTGGTAATAGTAGTCATGAGAAGCGCTATAAGATAAAATTTGAGATGTATGGGGAGTTTTCTCATCACACAAAGAATTCTCTTCGTAAGTGTCAAGAATTTGTGGATGGTGTTTGGGTTTTGGTCTCTGAGTAGGGGATTTGTAATGATGAATATGAACATTAGTTTGATTATTAATTGAGTTTTCTAAGAATATCAAGTTGTTGAATTTATTGGGTTATTTTCCCTTTAACGAAATCTTAAGTGTTTTTAATAAGTTTTTGTTTGTTGTTCCTCTATTATTTTCTTTCTATTGCTACTTATATACGTTTAGCTGGTTGTTTCCAATGATTCTAAAAGCATGTAACTAAAACAGGTTATAATAAGACTACATTAACGTAACAAATTATGATGCTTGAAGTTCCTGATGTGGTTGTGAGATTGTTACTAGCCTGTCATTTATCAGAGACGGTTTGCACTGAGTTGGTCTTTTAGATCTGCTCATATAATTCCCTCTGTTGTGCTACATAAATTTGCGGGCTTCTATTCTAGATTCGTCAGTGACACTCTTTTCGCTGGACTTTCAGTTAATCATATAAAAACACCAGAATTGTGGCCAATGAATTTAACTGCAATGTTGAAAAAAATAAGCAAAAAAAGTAAGCTCAACATAGATAATGGAACGTTATGATAGGCATAAAGGGATGGCAATGGGTCGGGTCTGGGTCGGGTCCTATAGGATCCAGACCCGGATCCATGTCTTTACAAGCAAACCCAGATCCGACCCGGATCCATCGGGTCCAAAATTTACTGATCCAGACCCAGATCCGTCGGGATCCAGCAGGTCTGGACCGAGTCTGGTTCCAAGATGGGTCTTTTATAAAATCAAGTTTGTCATGTGTAAAACTTGCGCAACTTATGATATTTCCGTGTCGATGTGATTTAGATCGTTAATGTGTTGATGTGATTTGCGATCATCCTATGGTGGACATTCCTCATCCATTAGAACTTAAGAAGACTAAGGGAGAGTGACAACGGCGGCGGCGACGATGAGATTTTGAGGCGGTGGCGAAGGATTTTTAGGTGTTGGTAAAGGGTTTTGAGGCGTGACTCATGAGAAGACTGAGAAATGAAAATGGAAGGGGAAGGCTGGCATCGTGAGAAATTATGTTTTATTTTTTTTTGGGCGGGTCCATGGGTCGGGTCTGGGTCTCAAATCAAGGAACCATATCCGACGCGCACATTTATCACCGGGTCTGGATCCGACCCAGATCCATTGGGTCTAAAAAACATGGACCCAGATCCGACCCAAGTGGGTCAGGTCCGTCGGGTCTGGGTCGGGTCTTGGGTCCATTGCCATCCCTAGGCATAACACCCATTGGTAGAACAAAAAGAAATAGATGAAAACATCAGGAGTCAGAACCATTTCACAACTATTAGAAGGACCTTGTTTAGCAGAAAATCCTCCAACACTACCTCAAGTCCTGGGTACTGTCACACAAAAGAGGGATATCAATATGTGCATGACATTCTTATATAAATAGCTTTATTGAAAGCAAGAAATGCACAAAAGTAATGTCTTCTGGTATGCTTTGCCGGATTTTCCTTTGCACGGATGCCTTGACTTGATTTTGGGAAGATACACCTTCATAAGTGAACCTGATATACACAGTCAATAATCAAATTTTAGAGATCATAGAAACGACAATTATTTTGATGAAAAGGGAGCACAAATGCATCATAAGCTTGCAGGTACTGTAAACATGATTTTTAACAAAGTATATTGTATAAGTCTTACACAACACATCACTCCGGAAAGTGGCTGAAAATAATAAAAATCTGCCTTCAATCGCCAGTATTTCATCTGATTTAACATACTATGATTGTTGATTGGGGACTATTCTATTAACTCAAGCAGGGTTGTAAGCATCTCATCAACAACACCATATGGTTGTCGTGCTCTCAAAATAATATCAATATATCATTACTATTGAATTTAAGGTAGACGAAGCAAAGAAGCCAACATTTATCGGCCTCAATATCTTTCGCTGTACTATAAGCCTGTAGCACACGTTCAATGTATAAGATGGGTGACCTTTGAGTTCTCATAATACTGCTTCTTAAAGCGGAAGGCTTTTCAAGAACTCATATCAATCCAGCGCAAGAGAACATCATGATGGGTACACCCGAGACTCTCAAACCCAAATACTACATAGTCGAGTAAGGACACTGCCCCAAAGTCAAAACTCCCAACAAACTCACCTCATAATTACATAGAATTGGTAGTTCATAAGTACGAAAGCTAAACCTGGAACAGGAATATTGCCTGTCAGTTTGTTAGAGATTTGAAGCTTATACTGATGTTGAAACTAAGTGTTAATAATTGTATAATGGCATAGTCCGATTGTGCGTTTAATTCAATTATTGACTACATTAAGAAATGAGCATCATAGATCAATGTTGTTATTGCTCCAATTACAAATTAAGAAGAGTGAAACAGACTATGTTTGCATGTTTGAATAAAGTCACGTTAGCTATTTGATTTTGAGATGTCGATGAAAAAAGAGCTTCTATATAAATGTAGCAAAGACGACTTTTCTTCACTGGTGCACCGTTAAAAACGGTTAAAAAGTAGCAGTAAGCAAAGAGAAATTGTATAAGAATAGTATGACAGTTACCTTTGCGGCGTAGAAGTCCTTGTAACAAATACCTGTGATCCGATTTCTTGGGAACCTTTAATTTGTCAACATATCTTTAATGAAACCTGAAAGTAGATTAAATATGTGCAGGCACTATATAAATGTAGCATATACGACTTTTATTCACTGGTGCACCGTAAAAAACTGTTAAAAAGTAGCAGTCAGCAATGAGAAATTGTATAAGAATAGTATGAAAGTTACCTTTGCAGCCTAGAAATCCAAGTAACAGATACCTGTGATCCAATTTCTTGGCAACCTTCAATTTGTCAACATATCTTTATGAAATCTGAAAGTAGATTAAATATGTGCAGGCACTATATAAATGTAGCAAAGACAACTTTTCTTCACTGGTGCACCGTAAAAAAAAGTTAAAAAGTAGTAGTAAGCAAAAATTGGCATTATAATTCAAGTAACAAATGTTTATACTGATTATTTTGATCTCCAACATTACAGCTCATCAAATATCTCCTTGTACACAACATTTTTGGTTTTTGTTTTTGCATTTTCATCTTCTTCGTCTGTGGGTATTATTATCTTCAGTCCTTTTCTAGTTGTAACTCTTGACACTGCAACGTACAATTGGCCATGACTAAAAACAGGCGCATGCAAGTATATTCCTACATGCTCGAATGTTTGACCTTGGCTCTTGTTGATTGTCATTGCAAAGCACACCTTAACTGGAAATTGTCTTTGTTTCAATTTGAACGACCACTTTGTGTCTGAAGGCGACATTTCTATTCTTGGTATGGTGACCCTATCTCCAATATTTGTGCCCATCAAAATTATAGCCTCAATGACACGGTTATGTATCGTGTTAACTATTAGCCTTGTTCCATTGCATAACCCTACGGCTTGATTGATATTCCTTAGCAATATCATAGGACATCTGAGTTTTAACTTTATTTCATGATTCGGCAGCCCTGAGAATTGCAAAGTATTCAAAAACTCTATCGGGTAGAGGTCCGCCATATGTGCTGATTCTCAAGACTATGCACACATTCGATCAACACTTTTGCACAATGTCTCTTTCCCAGGGATCAGACTAAGCATAAAGTTGTTGACCTCATCTACAATTTCGTTTGTTGGAGCTAATATAGCTCGTTGTTGCACTTATAACATGTCTTCGTAGTTCTGCAAAAGGCTTGGGTAAACTTTATCGACCATTGTAGCTATAGGGTCACCTGAATATGCCATTAGTATGTCCGATGGAATTGTGATCCATGTAGCTTCATGTTCACCTTCAGTTTTAGTAGCAGGAAATAAACTGTTGCCAATGTTGAGTACCCACTTTGAGAATTCCATGAGTTCTTGACTCTCAGGGTTGGTACCTCCTTGTAGCAGCCTCATGTTTTTCTCGAGACGGTAAATTGTGCAATGCAGCCATATTTTAGTTGACTTGCATATTGCCGCGTCAATTATGTCCGCCCGACTGGTAATATCTGCCGAAATTCTCCGCCAAGTAATACAGTTTTTCCCCCGAAAACTTTTTGCTTGGCGTTTGGATCATCCAACTGCATAATATCTCTTAATGCTCGATCCACAGCTTCAAACGCAAGTCTATGGACCATAGGTGCATCATCCCATAGTGTTAGACTTGCCTTTCGAATTAAGTGTGCCAAATCAGACCCGTGTACTATATTGCAACTGGAGGTTGGATGCAATTCTATTGGAATAGCGAACCTTGAGTGTGCAGTACGGCCCGATATTAATAACACGGCAGCTATTCCTGAAGATGCTACAGCAAGGGCTATTTCTCCTTTTGATCGTAGGCGGCATAAGATTGTTCTATAAAGGTAGGTCTTTCCTGTCCCTCCGCTTCCATAGACAAAATAAAGTCCTCTTTTGTTATTCATCACCGCCTCTAGAACCGCGTCGTAAATCTTTTGTTGGTCTTCATTTAGACCACTTTGTAGACGTTCTGACTCTGTTTCTAATGCATCACGATCAAAGTTCTATTCCTCCACAATTAAACGGTTTCCAGAATCTTGGAGTAGTGCTTCATCTGGCTCTTGAAGGCCTGGGAAATCTGATATGCTACGACTTCTTCGATTAAGGATCATCTCTAACTCATATAGGGCATAATTCAGGATTTGCTCGTCGTCTAGAACCAAGTCATGCAATCCAAAGCGCTTACGCTGACGATAAAGAACATCATCAGTTAAAGATTCCAAGTGGGCTTCCCACAAAGCCTTGGGATCAGTAACCTCACAAAACAACAGTAAAGTTACAAACAGTTGTCTTAGCTGGTGTGCAGTGCATCATTTTGATGCCTCTGATAAAGCCTCGTGCCACTCATTATCTCCGTCAAGCACTCCAAGAGCCTGACATGCAGCCTTATAAGTAGAAAATACCACCCCGTTAACTTTACGAAGGTCCTCAAAACATGTTGCACCTCGTTTAATATTCAATAGAAGACGCAGGTAATACTTCTCTCCGGAGGCAGGATGTGCAAAGTAGATTCTTCCGATCTTAAACCCCCTTTCTCTTCTTTTCCACACCTTTGTGGAGATTACGCAAATCCATTTCGTTGGGAATTCAGCATATGTAAGTTCTTGTGCATCTTCGTATGTCTTATTTGCTTCCATCCACTCGGTCAGAGTGGTTCTAGTTGACTTAACATTTCTCAGTACCTTATCCAATGCTTCTTTATCCTTCTTTGAGTGTAACGATTCATCCATTTTTTCAGTTGTTACACCAATTCGGATGAGAACTTCATCAAGTGGCTCGTTGTCATTAAAAACAATTTCTTGTTCTGCTTCCAAGTGAAAACCAAGCCTCTCTACGGGTGGCTATTTATACTGAATTTCAAAGACAAATATCCTCCAGCTAGACTAAGAGGCAGACACATATCTGCACTTTAGATAGCTCTTGATCTCATCGACTATCTCCTCCTCTTTCCCATCTGAATTAACTTGTGTGGTGTACTCTTGCACTGAATCGAGTGCCATGTCTGGCCCTTTGCTCATGTACTTACTTGAATAAATACTTTAATGATCTCATCTTATTGCACCACTCCACATTAATGTAAGCCTGATACATAACCAACAAATCGATATTGTGCGGAACAATAGATCTGTTGTCAACAACTACATTATTCTTTATGGCAGTGGCTCTTTTATCCCGTCTACTGTATTTTGGATATCCGTCTTTGCTTGTTGTTGTGGCAGGGTTAATGGTGGAGCTAAGTCGTATTACTCTCCAAATTCAATTACAATACTAACCTATAACTAATGTAGTAGGGAAGTAAGGTTCCAATCCACGGGGAATTATTGGGTTATCCGTAGTCTAAGTGTGCAATTAAGTAACAAGTAACAATTGGGGGTTTTGATTGATTGAGTTGTTGATTAAACTAATAAGGAAAACAATGAATTAAGTGATTGATTTATCAAGATTAACGAGCTCTTGGTTGGGGCTATCGCCGCTAGCAATTCTAACAATCGGTCCTCGTTCCAATTCAATTATCTTCTTCTTAATTACTCTATTTTGGAATTAAATTCCTATTGTTCCTTACTGATTAGTTATTAGGCGTCAGCACGACTCTAACAACCCTAATTATTAAACGTTCTAAAACAAGCGATTAGAGACTGGATTCAATAACAGCACTAAGACTTAGAACAATATCAATAGAGAATTGAGTGCCTACACTGAGCAATAATATACTATGCCAATTATGTTATTTTTCCCTTCAATCTAATACCGATGAGCACCTAACACTAGATCAAAGTTCTTTACTTTACCAGATTAATTAAACGAGTGATAATTAATAAGGCTAAGGATAGATTATGCAAACTCTAGGTGATCAATCTAGAATAAGCAAATCATAAACATTAAAACGGAAGAACAACAATAATTAAGAGTTAAATAAGAGAATTAGAACTCACGATTGGATCGAATGCTAGCTTTGAATTACCAAACCAAGAATAAAAGATTAGTTCTCCATACGATGTACCGACGGTTACAAAGAATACTGAAATATTTGAATTCTAAAACAAGGGTTCGAGTTTGCTATTTATACAAATTGGGATTTAAAATACGGAAAGAAACAAAAAGGAAAGTCGTCCAGCGTCTCGCGCGATCGCGGCTATGACACCCGCGATCGCGGTATTCAGTACTGTTTTACTTCGCGATCGCGGCTCACTCCCAGCGATCGCAGTGAACCCCAATTCCTCTTCCGCAGCACTTGAAGCTTGGTCCAACTCGTTGTTCACGCACACTTTTAGAAACTCTTACAATTGAATGATTATAGGCAAATTCCCCACTTTGTTAGGTCAAAACCAAAGTAAAATCCGCGGAAATTGCGGTAAAATGACATACAAAACCTAACACGTTAAATTTCTCCATGCTTAGACCTTTACTCGTCCTCGAGTACTTCAAAAGTCTAAAAATGATCTCCAAGGTCTTTTAGCAAGAAGCACAGGCGAGAATCGACATCTACGTAACTCCACTACTCCACTTGTGGTCTTCGTCTTCCTAGTTGGGCACCGTCACGGATGTAACCTCAACGTAACGGCCCCAACCATCTTATACATCAGTACACAAACCACTCATCAAAATGGCAAAGGGACCAATAATGTGCTAGGCGTCCCTAAGCCGCTCACACCCAACTTCCTCTAAGCCTTGGTCCGGAATAACATCGTCGGATCCAGGATTACCTCGATATTTCCACCTATCGCCACTTATACCTTCAAATGCATCGAGGATTTTCTAGTCCTATCTCCTTATCTATACATCCATCCGAACCTCCTTATACCTTCAAGAGAGAATTCCTACCCAGCCACGACTCTTCTAGCAACCTTCTTTTGCCACCCGCCGATAAGTAACAACACTCCACTCATTTTGCCTAGACGCTCAATGGGTAATCACCTAGCCTCTCGTTAAATTTTCCTGTCCTTACCGGCTCACTTTCTTCTCTCGTGTCTTTTCCATTCTTTTTTCGTTCATCTCTTTTTTTTTCTTTTTTTTTTCTTTTTTTTTGTAAGACAATAAAAGCTGAAAAGTCATATGATACATATTTTACAAATAGGTACGATAAATCCTCTCCCCCATGCTTGAATAGCGCATTGTCCTCAAGAAGCGTAGAACACTATAAAGTGGAGAAGAAGAAAAACAACAACAATCGTACCTCAGTGACCAGAAGGGCCACCACCATCATGCCCCTCACGGGCTTGCCGACGACGAATAAGTTCTTGATCAATGAATGTAGACGGATCCACATAACCATCATTACGGCCAACAAATTAGTCACTTATAGCCCCAAGCATATGCCTTATAGAAAACATCTCATCCTCAATATGAGTGACACGAGTCTCCATCGTCGTCCTCCACCTCCGATCTTCATCAGTAAAGACCGTGGTAGTCGCACGAATGGGCTCCTCCATAGTGCGTGACTCAGCAACGGGCTCATCAATAGTGCCGACCCGAGAAGTAGTACCGCGTCGTCGCCTCTCCAAACCCGGCTCCCTCGCTAACAAAAGATCGGTCGCCCTCGTGTCAGGACCGATCGCCATCTTCTGAACATTAGGAAGGCGAAAGTAACCCTCCCCACCAACATTCCATACATACTCATCTAGGGATAAAGAAGCGCCCAACAAGTGCATGTTCTTGAGACGTTTAGTGTCAAGCTCATAGTCTGGTTGTACGGGAGCAACATCATCAGGAATTGAAATATCATAGTGCTCCACCAAATTTTGACGCCGTTGCCAGAGAACTATTTTACGGCGTTATTTTTGTGTTTACTTGTGCAATTTTATAATTTTTCTGTTTACGGGTGTGTATGCCAATACGCACCCACGCTACTAATAACTCTCTCTTAAGATTTGATCCAGAAATTTAACGAACTCTCTTCAGGTTACGCAAGTCAATTCGAGATTCTTTCAAAGAACTTCCTTTTGCATAATTTTCACAAGCGGAGGAGGTTCATTGGAAGCCAACACTAATGGAGGACGAGAAAGAGACACGTACCATGAAGGAGATCACTACTCCTGATCTCAAGTCACAACCCTTGTGTGTTACTTTTCCGGACCTTGACCCAAAGGTTCCATTTGAACTGAGATCGGGGTTTATTCACTTCCTACCATCGTTCTCAGGCAATGATGGGGAGGATCCTAATAAGCATCTATCGGAATTTCATGTGGTCTGTACGACTATGGCACCCGCTGGAGTAACTGAAGAGCAAATAAAATTGCGAGCTTTTCCTTTTTCCCTGAAAGATGGTGCTAAAGATTGGTTGTATTACCTTCCACCTAAAAGCATCACTTCATGGAAACAGTTAAAAGAAATCTTCCTAGACAAATACTTTCCTGCATCTAGATTTTCATAGTTGAAAAAGCAGATCAGTAATACCGAGCAAGGGGAGGCAGAGAACTTGTATGAGTATTGGGAACGTTTCAAGAAGGTATGTGCAAGTTGTCCTTACCACGGGTACATCAATTGTGACCTTATACTCTATTACTGTAGTGGGTTGTATGATGATGATGCTCGTATGATTAATGCTGCTAGCAATGGTGGAATTGTCAACAAGAATCCGAGTGATGCTGCTAGACTAATTTCTGAGCTTGCTCAAAGCACTAGATTCAACCGGAAATCATCACGGAAGATTGTGAATGTGGTAACTTCGAATAAAACCTTGGAGAAGCAAGTTTCGGATCTTACATCCATGATGAAGACGTTGGTCATGCAAGGTCATTATAAGCCACGTGTTATTATGGCGTGTGAATTTTGTTCTGATGAAGGGCACTCCACTGATTCATGCCCCACCCTTCAGGAAGATGGTGAAGCAGTCAATACAATTGGTGTATTTGGTCAACCTCAACGTCGGTATGACCCATTCTCGAATACATTCAATGCCGGTTGGAAAGATCACCCGAATTTCAAGTGGAGACAACAAGGTGATCAACAGTTCGGTCAAGGTAAAGGGAATTCTAACTTTCAAGGTGCTAGATTTGAAAACCGGCCCATGGCTTCTCAAGGCCAACGGTCAAACTCTTCTTCCTCTCCATCCACCGATGAGCTACTGAGGGCTCTCACCAAGAATGTTACTACCATGCAAGATGAAATGGTGAAAGAGAGGAAGGAGACTAAATCCATCATTGCAAATCTTGAGCAACAAGTGGGTCAAATTGCTTTGGCAGTGAGCCAACTTCAAAACCATGTGGCTACAAGATTCCCTTCTCAAATTGAGACCAATTCCAAGCAACTAAATGCCATGACACTACGGAATGGAAGGGAACTTCAAGAGGTGGAACCAAGAAAGAAACAAAATTCAACCAAGATCTTGGACGAGGAAAAGGAGCTTGAGGTAAGGGCCGAGAATGGAGCCGCCTAAAATCCCGCGATCGCGGGGGTTGAGCCGCGATCGCGAAGGGAAACAGAGGCGAATACCGTGATCGCGGGGTCTGAAGCTGCGATCGCGGGGAGCAGAGCGGGTTCAGGTCCGTTTGTTGATGAGTCCGACAAGTCTATCCACCACGAGTATGTTTCGGTCCCTCCTTTCCCCGAGGCACTCAAAGACAACTGAAAGCTCAAGAACGATAAAGAGATTTATGAAACATTCAGTAAGTGCAAGGTAAACATTCCTCTTCTTAACCTAATTAAAATGATTCCTTTAGGTGCAAAGCTTCTTAAGGAGTTGTGGAACATTCAAAGGAAGCAAAAGGTTAAGGGGAAAGAAAATCCAGGTAAGTGAACGTTTGTCTGCTGTCTTTCAACAAAGAATACCCAAAAAGTGTAGTGATCTGGGCATGTTCACCATTCCTTGTGTTATAGGAGACACTGAGTTCAAAAGAGCTTTGTTAGATCTAGGTGCCTCAATCAATGTGCTTCCTTATTCATTATATAAGTCACTAGATTTAGGTGCTTTGCATGAAACTGAAGTAGTAATTCAACTTGCTGATCGTTCCAATGTTTACCCCCGTGGTGTTGTTGAAGATGTGTTGGTCATGGTCGATAAACTTATTTTTCCTGCTGGCTTTTACGTGCTTGATATGAATCATGATCTTCATGTCGCTCCTATACTTTTAGGTAGACCGTTTCTAAAAACTGCCAGAACTAAAATTGATGTCTACAGTGGGTCATTGACCATGGAGTTTGATGGAACTGTTGCGAAATATAATATCTATGATGCAATGAAATATCATGTTGATGACCATTCTTTGTATTCCATAGATGTTATAGAGCCCATTGTCCAAGATGTATTTGATATGGACGGTGATGATGAGTTGTTAGTTGCTCTTGATAATGGTTTATTTGATTATGCCCAAGATTTTCAATTATCTACTAACCTGCAGGAGACGGTATTACAGTTGAATGCTCTCTTCGAGCGTCCTACGCTACCAATGGGTTCTTACCCCATTCCACTAACCATCCCTAGCGAGACATTGTTGCCTTCTATTGTGCAGGCCTATGTGACTGAGCTCAAGAAACTTCCGACGCATTTGAAATATGCGTTTCTAGGAGAAGGGGAGACATTACCAGTAATCATATCTAGCAAGCTGAATCAGGATCAGGAGGAGAAACTGGTGGAGGTGTTGAAGAAGAACAAATTGGCAATTGGATGGACTATAGCTGATATCAGAGGCATTCCACAGACTACTTGTTTGCATCGTATTCTGCTGGAAGAAGATGCAAAGCCAGTTCGTCAACCTCAGCATAGGTTGAATCCTCCTATGATGGGTTTTGTCAAGAAGGAGGTAATGAAATTGTTGCAAGCCGATATGATCTATGCGATTCCCGACAGTAAATGGGTGAGCCCTACTCAAGTTGTCCCGAAAAAAGGAGGAGTCACGGTAGTAGAGAACATGGATGGTGAGCTAGTTCCTACTAGGGTTCAGACCGGCTAGCGTGTGTGTATTGATTACCGCCGATTGAATGCGGTGACAAGGAAGGACCACTTTCCCCTTCCTTTCATTGATCAGATGTTAGAGAGACTGGCGGGTAAGGCTTATTATTGCTTCTTACCGGATATATTCAAATTCAGATTGCACCAGAAGATCGTGAGAAAACTACTTTTACATGTCCATTTGGCACTTATGCATATCGTAGAATGCCTTTTGGATTGTGTAATGCGCCTACCACTTTTCAGAGATGCATGATGAGCATATTCTCCGAGTACGTGGAGAAGTTTATTGAAGTCATGGATGATTTTACTGTTCATGGTGATTGATTCTAGAATTGCTTAGATCATCTTTCTCTCGTCTTGGAACGTTGTGTGGAGTCTCGCCTTGTTCTAAATTCGGAAAAGTGTCACTTTATGGTTGAGCAAGGTATAGTATTGGTACATGTTGTTTCTGCAAAGGGTATTGAGTGGACAAAGCAAAGATTTATATTATCAAGTCTCTTCCTTATCCGACTAATGTTAGAGAAGTACGCTCTTTTCTTGGCCACGCAGGATTCTACCGTCGATTCATACAAGATTTCTCTAAAGTGGCGTCTCCTATGTGTAATTTATTGCAGAAAGATGTAGATTTTGTGTTTGATGATAGGTGTAAGCTTGCGTTTGATATACTGAAGGTGAAGCTTAATTCTGCACCTATTATCCAAGCCCCTAATTGGTCTCTCCCTTTTGAGATCATGTGTGATGCAAGTGACTACGCTGTGGGGGCGGTTTTGGGTCAAAAAGTTGGTAAGGCATCCCATGTTATACATTATGCTTCTATGACCCTCAATTCTGCTCAACGAAACTACTCTACCACTGAAAAGGAGATGCTGTCTATTGTCTTTGCACTAGAGACGTTCCGTTCTTATTTGCTCGGGGTGAAGGTGATTATTTATACCGACCATGTTGCTCTTCGGTATTTTTTGACAAAGAAAGAATCCAAAGCCCGCTTGATTAGATGAATTTTGCTTTTGAGTGAGTTTAATGTGGAGATCAAAGACAAGAAGGGAGCAGAGAATTTGGTAATTGACCATTTGAGCCATTTGATTCGAGATGAGGATAAGTCCGGTGATCAAGAACCCGTCCATGGGCGATTTCCCGATGAAACATTACTTGCTATGCAAAGTTTTCGTCCTTGGTATGCTAACATTGTGTCACCGGTCGTTTCCCTCCGCAGTTCTCCAAGTCCCAAAAAGATAAGCTCAAGAGTGATTCTAAATATTATGCTTGAGATGAGCCTTATCTTTGGAAGCACTGCGCCGATCAGATAATTCGTCGTTGTGTTCCTGAAATTGAGGTAGTTTCTATCCTTAATTTTTGTCATACTTATGAGTGTGGTGGCCGCTTTGGTGGTAAAAAAACGGCGAGGAAAGTGCTTGATAGTGGGTTCTTTTGGCCTACCTTATTCCGTGACGCCCACGGTTTTGTGCATTCTTGTGATAGGGGTCAAAGAGTTGGAAATCTTTCCCGACAAAATGAAATGCCCCAGAGTTCTCTCTTGTATTTTGAGGTTTTTGATGTGTGGGGGATTGACTTTATGGAGCCCTTTCCTAACTCTTTTGGGTACATCTATATTCTATTGGCTGTTGATTATGTTTCTAAGTGGGTCGAGGCGATACCCACTCGTACTAATGATTCTAAAGTGGTTGCAGAATTTCTCAAGACTAACATCTTTTCTAGGTTTGGCATCCCCCGAGCCTTGATTAGTGACCGAGGCACCCATTTTTGTAATTATACCGTGGTAGCTTTACTGAAGAAGTATCACGTGATCAAGAAGGTATCCACTGAATATCATCCTCAAACTAATGGCCACGCCGTGGTTTCCAATAGAGAAGTAAAATCTATTTTAGAGAAAACGGTGAATCCTAACCGAAAGGATTGGAGTCAGAGGTTACTCGATGCTTTGTGGGCGTATCGTACTGCATACAAGACGCCTATAGGTATGTCCCCATATCAACTTGTGTTTGGGAAGGCTTGTCATCTTCCAGTTGAGTTGGAACACAAAGCATTTTGGGCGATGAAGAATGTCAACATGAGGATGGATAAGGCCGGTGAACAAAGGAAGCTGCAGATTCAAGAATTAGGGGAAATTCGATTAGATTCCTATGAGAGTGATGCAGTTTACAAGGAAAAGACTAAGGCATGGCATGATAAGTTTATATTGCGAAAGGAGTTTAAGATTGGTGATAAAGTCCTTTTGTTTCAATCTCGCCTCAAGTTATTTCCAGGTAAGCTCCGGTCTCGGTGGGATGGCCCGTTTGAGGTGGTTAAGGTATATCCACATGGCGCCGTTGAGATAAGCAGTCTACACACGGATAAGATTCTTAAGGTTAATGGACAGCGTCTCAAAAGTATTATGAGGGATTTCCGTCAGAGAATGTTGAGGAGTTAACTCTTCTTGACCCCGTGGAAGAGTAAAACTATCCCTCCCAACTGCGTCGAGCCAAAGACGTTAAACAAATGCGCTTCTCGGGAGGCAACCCGTGATTGTAATTATTTTGCTTTTATTTTTCAGTTTTCTTTTGATTTTACTTTGGGTGTTTATTTTGATGTACGCAGGATGCGCAAAGGAGTTAAACGGATGAGGAGGATGAACCCGGGCTATCCTGCGATCGCCACATCTTTGCAGCGATCGCGAGGGAGATCAGAAACGAATACCGCGATCGCGGGAAAATGCGTACAGGTCAGAAAAAAAAAAAAACGAAAGCCAGAAAACCCGACAGCCCCCCCTCATTCCTCTCTCTTTCATTTTCCCTTTCATTTTCTTCTCCAATTCATCTCCTCTTTTTCTCTCACCCACAAATCACCATTTTCTTCATTCATACTTCATCACCCATAGCCGCGATCGCGGTATTCAGTTCTATTTTCCTTCGCGATCGCGGTGAACCCCAATTCCTCGTCTGCAGCACTTGAAGCTTGATCCAATTCGTTATTCAAGCACACTTTTAGCAACTCTTACAATTGAATGATTATAGGCAAATTCCCCACTTTGTTAGGTCAAAACCAAAGTAAAATTCGTGGAAATTGCGGTAAAATGACATACAAAACCTAACACATCAGTTAAACCTCTTGGGATAATGTTTTGAACATCTTCCGTTTTCCATACATAGTGATTCGGAGTTGTAGTGACCACTTGGCCCGTGAATCATAAACTGCGATACAACTTCAAATCCCATTGGGTCTATGTCTTCATCAGGTAACTCCGCACTAATAACCTTGTCGATTTCTTCTGGGGTGTTAGGCTTAGCATCAAGGTGCAAAAAGAGTAATATATGGGCATGAGGGAGGCCTCTTTTTTGGAACTCAATTGTATATATGACTGCAAAACAAAACCAAAGAATCAGAAACTGATTACATTATGTTATTGTACTTCATTATAGCGAGATTCCAAATATTCCAAGTATAAGTAGATGTAAAAGCTTTATCAAATCACACCAACTCAAAAAAGCAGTTGCATACCACCATATTATTTAAGCTACACATAACCTTATCACGGCATTGCATCCCCAAAATCAACACAATAACGTAACACTAACGCTTATAAATAACCCATCTAAAAAAATAACACTAATGTCGGTCGTGCTTGAATTGGTCCAAAAGATTCGTTAACTGTCAAGTCACGTATGAACTCATCAAGTTTGATTTTGAATACTCTCGCAACAACCTCTGGTCTGTCGTCTGAATTTTGCCCTTCAATTGATTTCAAGAATTCCTTTATTTATGGCCATTGACTATTACATGTGAATGTGATGAACAGATCAGGTGGGCCAGCCCAACCACAGATTGCTAGACCATCTTGGTAATTTTGGAAAATGTTTCTTGGACTTCCAAGAAAGGATGCGGGTAGAAGGACGCGCAACCCTATTAAAGCTGGGGTCGTTTCACATGGTGAAACTGTATCTGTTAGACCATAAATTGCAGCCTTCCTCACATCCTTTTGATTGCGGTAGTGGTAATCTAATCTGCTTTCTTGAACACATGTGTAAGCATCGACTATGTATTGTTGTCTTAGCCTTGCAAAATATAGCAAAGCAAAAGCTTCCAAGATTTCCCCACTTAGGCTCCGCTCTTGTAGCCGAAAAGCATAAAATTATCGCATTGTGAGAGTTTTACGTACCCTGGAGGTTGTGTCAGCATCACTGTCCTTGATATCTGTATGGAAACCATCCTCTTCGTAACAAAATATGAGAGGATACTCCATGAAGCTCGGGTGTATTAAACCCGTTGCAGCGCTCCTCAATTATTATGTCACGCTCGCAGTTCTCTCCATCACCTTCATTGACAATTAAAGCTGCCAGTTCAGTTTGTGAAGGAAGGTTGTACTGGAGGTCGTCTTTTTTCCTTGTACCACGCAGACGTATACGCACAGGGACTGTTCGAACTAGATCATGATTTTCTCTAGCCATTTTCAGAAATTTTGCAACCTCGTTATGTTCGTATAACATATTTTGAAGGCCTTCGACAATTTCACGATCAAGATTGCTTTCACCATCTCCTGATAATGACCTCAATCGATTACCAACTTCTTGATCAGTGTCATAAAAATACAACTGCGTGAATCGTGGAGGCTTTCCTTCAAGTGGAAGCAATGATCCCAATTTGTGGTAATTTTGACCGTTCAGCCTGAAGTTGTATGGTCCATGTCCATTATTGTATTTGGTATCAACCTTACCACCCATTGACGTAAAAGCAAATATGGAATTATACACTCTTATATGTTGTGTGAACTTCTTTGACTTCGGTCCTCCTTTAGGGTTGAGAAGCTCTTTTAGAAATTCTGGTGGATCTTTTAAAAAAGGTAACTGCACTTTGCCCTTTTGACAGCATTAAACTGAACTCATATGTCCCTCCCTTACGACCCTTGCCACACTCTCTTCCTTCCACATTTCTGCAAAATAGTGTGGGCAATTTTATGTTGGTCCTCCAAAATTTTAGGGTTCAGTAAATTTCCCTGAAAGTAATCAATCAATCAGCGCTTTCAAAACTCTAATTGTACTGTGTATATAATCTATAGACGACATTTTTGTGGTACTTATGCTTTGCCATTGTCGGATTGGAGTTTGATTCAGCATTTTGGAAACACAGGTCTAGTGAATCCTTCTGTCCATTTAAATAGTATATCATTAGTATGCACAAAATGCTAATTTAGGTAAATCTTATGCATCAGTCTGCTGCAATGTTTCTATTGATGTTTACTTACTTAGAAATATAATCCGAAGATTCATACAGCTCCAAGAATCAATCAAACTTATATAGTGCCTAAACCTTTTAGTTTGTTTATAAAGTGCTTGTAGTTGCACTCAATTTCAGTTGCAGCAACTGCTGCAGTTGTGTTAACCAATTCATTTAGTTGTAAGATGTATGACTTGAAACCTTAAGAGTACACCCCAAATGAGCAGAAATTTCAAACTGGTCTAAACACATGCTCTCCCGCATGAGTTATTTACTCCATAAGGCTATCCTAAGGGCATTGCTTATACTATCAAACTGCCATCCGTAACAACACATCTTCATAGTTTTACCAATACAAACCTAATGTACAGAATTATTTCCAAACAAAAACTAATAAACAAAGTTTGAATATATATTTCTGATCGGTAAACATACCTCTGACTTCAGTTATTGATATTGTCTCATTTGATGTATTTTTTGGTATACATCTTTTCTGTTTACTACCTTCACCCTCCATCCTCTTTAACAACTCTTCTTTTTCTGCTGTTGTAACTTCCACATAACAATCCACTAGTATCATTCTGAATACATGCACGTGGACTTCGAAAATATGATCTCCTCCACTTAAGATATCTTCTTCTGAATATCCGATTTTGTCTTGCTTGTCTAATCCGATCCATTCGTTGCACATCGGTTAAGAAAATAAAATATATATAATGATATTGTAACTTCTCTAAGCGTATTTTGTCATGCCATAAGACAAGCCATTTACCTCCAAAGTTGCCAAATTTAGTAATTTGTCTTGGAGGCAATGAAGGTCGACCTCTTTTACGACGACCTAATATGTTATTGTCAATGCTTTGTCTTCCAACTTCATTAAATGAAGATGGAGCAGTGAGGTTTATGTCATGTGAAATCTGGCTGGAATTGAAAACTCTTCCGTTTCTCCTTTGATTCATTACATGTCTCCTCATTTGTCGATTCAAGCGAGCACATTCAGCAGGTTTTTGTTGCTCCATTGTTAAGATCCAGACTGCACAAAATCTAGCAGAAAAAGGTAAAACTAGCCCATTATAATTCCGTTACACTCCAAATTTTATTCAATGAGGTGTGCATACTAACAAACAAAATAGAACTGCTAATGAAATGGATAACTCAAAATATGCACCGTAAGTGTTGACTAACAATAGCAGAGTGACAACATTTTTGTTGTCTTATTTGTGTCTAGTATGCTGAAATTCCTAAAGGTTGTAATAATGGTTATTGATCCACATGTTAACTAAAACTAAACATTAATCTCGGAGTTTTTTTAATGTCAAATGTCTGAAGATCTCTTTGATAAGTTAAAAATATGCGCAGCTAAGTGAGATTCGGTTTGAATACACTTTAAATTAATACAAATTACCGTATGCAGAATAGTCCTATGCAACTCAACATATGGAGCCTTAATTTTCACTCAAAATAGCAAACCAGTAGGGCATAGGAAAATCCAAACATCAAGTTATCGAAGAAAATAATAATCAAGTTTGATATCAACTCGCAAAAATCACCGCACGCAAGATTCTTATAATTTGCCTAAATATTTTGAGGTCTGGCTAGCAAGAACTATGAACGTCCAAAAATAAGTTGCAATCGATAATAGTAGGACAGCAACCCTTATACGCAAACTATTGCAATTTGAATTAATTAGAAGGCAACAAAATAGTGCTATAAACAGGCGTAGATTAAAAGCAGGAAACATGGCACCCATTGAATACAGACAAAGTGGACTCATCGATCCTACAATCAATTATTGTGTCAGGAAGCAAAATCATTCTTATGTTGCTTCCAGAGGCTTAACTTTAATTAAAAAATTAATTCCTCCTCACTATATACTTTTATATGAATAAAAATTCAAGTGTCAACACATTTAGTGCATCACTTGGTACTTAGTTGAGGCCAACAAATGCACCTCGTCCTTGAATAATAAACCCAAAAATTGCAATGTCCTACCAAAAATAGATTAAAGTTGAACGAAAATACTAATATATTTAATACGCAATGTATGCGTGGAAAGCGTTAATTCAAATTACACCAAAATAAAGAAGCAATAATATTTATTGTAATTCCTAAATGGAACTAAATCACATATTGGTAAGGTTGAGAAAACAGCTATTGTTTCGCCTTTTTAATTTCCTCTAACTCAGCTCACAGCTTTTGGTATTGTACACTAACTTCATCCAAAGGTTGCTGGAAGATTTTACAAACCGTCTTTTCATGAACCTTTGCAATATCCGCTATTCTCCTTTTCTTACGCTCTTTACGGAAAGCTCCTAAATTGTAGTCAACAACGTCAAAAGAGTGGAATTCTTTGAGCCTTTCTATAACAAACATGGCTGAAGTTTGTGTAGCAAACTTTAAATCTTTCCTAGTTTTCCCCTTTATTTTTATGCTCGGGCCATCCTTTTGGGGTGTTATTCTTATATATGTTGTGTAGCAACCATTCACCTTATTGTACTGTTGTTGGAAAAGAGGCTCTGATAAATTCAAAGCACTTAAAGTCGGACAACAAAGTCGTAAAACTTTTGGGGATTTCTTTTCGCTCCTGGTCCATGGTCTACAATGACAATTGAAATAGTTAGGTTCAAATTGGGAAAGAGTTTGGTTTTTTTTTTGTGTCATAGAATAAATATTTAGAAGACATTATGAATACTATATACATTTTTTATACTGGAATGCTATTTATCGCCCCAAATGGTGGGCTTATTTATCGCCCCAAATATATCATGACGGAAATGACCCTGCTTTGTTTTATTTTGTTTTGTCCTTCCTTTTTATGTATTTCCCATTTTACCCCTCACTCACTCTCTTCCCCTGCCATTAATTTCCCTGTTCTCAAGACTTCATACCAGTCCTCTAACCCCATGTTCATGCAATGAGTGTCTTTTTTCTCTCTTTCTATCTTTGAAATTATCATCAGTATTTTACCCAACTTAGAATCTTTGAAATTATCACCAAATCACTGAAAATACTTACAACCACGGGTACTCGTTTCATGGTCGTATTCCAAACACTCGAAGAACCTCTTTCCTGGGTGGGCACTGGTCCCTGATTTGGTAGGTTGTTAGTGGAATGTAAACTTGCAATTACACGGTTACATCCATGGTTAGTCATAATCTACAACGAATAAGAAGAAAATGTGTGATTTAAAGACAAGTCAAATACACAGGAGGTGAGAAAAAAGATATTTACCTTTGCACTTGGGGATTGTGGCGAATGAATAAAGAGACAAGTACAGGAAGACTAACTAATTGTGGAGTGAAGAGAGAAAGATAATTTATAGATTTAGGTTTCATTAAATTGGGGGTGGTCGTTTTTCATGATGTTGAATACGGTTTTATGCAGGTGGAGCCGTATTGGTAATACGGTTGGACGAGGTGCAGACTGTATTTTGAGCCCGGTTGTATCACAATATGCTGTTTGATAACTTATCCATTCTGATTTCTCAGTATGATATATGTGATGTTAGAGTGTGAGTGTAATTTCAATTTGGCGGGTGTTTATTTTTGTATGTTCTTAATATTCAGTCTGAGTATGATTAATGAGAGTCTAAGTGTACTTTTCCTGTTTCTATGTTCGTGGTTTTTTTTTTTTTTACGATATCTACTCTGAGTATGGTGAATGTTAGTGTAAGTGTATACTTCTTTTTACAAGTCTATGTTCATGTTTGTTTACTCTATCTTGTGTGAGTAAGCATGGTTACTGCGAGCGTACGTGTATCCGATTAAGATGCATGTTTATTGTGTAATTTAGAAGTTTAAAGTTAAAGATTTTGGTGGAGTCGGTGTTGGTTATTTATAACAAATGAAAGATTCGCATCACTTGATGAAGGTTTCAATTATGCGAATGACATAAGCAAAATAAAATCACGGTGTCTTTCTCATAAAGGAATTTAAGAAAAGACGAAACGCGGGTAAACCTTGGAGGTATTATATATTTTGCAAAAAAAAGGTTGTAGAAATACATAATATGACAACAAATACTTACTTAAACTAGTTTGTAGGTCTGCGTAACGCCCGAGCTACCAATTTGTATCATTTATACTCATTTCAGAAAAAGAATAAGTTCTTATCATTCTTAATGTTACGTATTGAATATTATTTAACATATACAACAAAATACATACACTTTAGAGTAGTTAGGCCTTATGTGATAGGGCTGCATCTTTTTGAACTGATCTGATCTTAAATGACTCTGATTTGACCTGATCTGATTTTGAATGACTCTGAACTGATCTAATCTAATTTGAGTTTGTTGAAAATTTGATTGAATTTCAACGAATTAGATCAATTATGGACAAAAGACATTGATAGTTATTTGAACTTTTCTGATCTGATCTGATTTGATCTAATTTGAATGACTCTGATCCGATCTGATTTCAATGACTCTGAACTTGATTGACTCTGATCCGATCAATTCAATATATAACTGTAGGAGGCAAAAAATTCACAACCTATCAAAATGTGCCACGTGGAGGTTGAAAAGTCTACGTTGACAAGTTGACCGGCCAATTATAAAAGGTCACGTGTCTTTTTTATATTAGATGACTGTTGAATAAAATACCGTCACATGTCACCTACGACTCACAGTTGGAAGCTAATTGCAAGAAGTTGATTCCAAATTAGACTGGAATTAATTAACTCAGAAGATGAAGTTTATCGGAAGACAATGACTTCCACCAGTCAACTTCCTCCTAAGATAGAGTCCTAGCTCAATCTTAACTCAATCTCTTGAGTTATCCTACCTTCCATCAAACTCTCACCTCCTCCACTATAAATAGAGGATGACCCCACCTCACAATTGTCTTCCAGATTCCTGGAGATCAAGTCTTCCAGATTCCTGAAGTCCAAGTCTAGAAAATCCCTGAAGACCATCTTGAAGAAAGCTCTCAAGCACCAAGATCAAATCAAGCAACCCTCAAGATCCGGAAAAAGCTCACAAGCACCAAAAAGTCGCCGACAACAATCAACCTACAACAATCAATTCACAAGATCCGGAGAAAGCTTC
>JBBYHQ010264777.1:0-22440 GCA_038382645.1 Spergularia azorica
AGGTCTTTACAGTTGCATCTAATTGTATAGTTTCCCGACCCAAGGACCGATACTCCATGTACCAGGTGTATGAATCACTAAATAACTTGTCAGAGGACCGTTATGCAGAGCAATATGATGACTTTCCTTTGCTTTTCGGAAGACATAACACGGATCTGCCAGTATAGCCTTGACGAAATGGAACCAGTCTGTCCAGCCGGCATCCAAGGTTCACTTGTGTGCTGATTATTTGAGGCTGCAATTTGTCTCAGCTGTTATTCCTGTTTAGATGTCGACTGCTCGATACACCTGTATAATCTATATCTTCTTAGAATTCATCTGCTTGCAAAAATCATAGTTACCTTTGGTGGAACACTGCCTTTGAGGTTTTCGTGTCTGTAAGATGTAGCTCGTTGTATGCAGTTTCATACTTCCTGTAAATCAATGTATGGATCAAACTCTTCTTATTGATGGTCATAATCTGAAAGAGGGAAATTCTCTGACTTGATCGTGTGCTTTTTTCCTCTGCTTAAGAGCCTCTTTCGAGACTTACTTTTATCTGTTCTGTACTTCCTGTCTTACTGACTTCAGGACTTACAACTTACATTGTTGCAACCTGTAATGGCAGAGTATACTTGAAGAGCATGGTTGCGGAATACTCTCCACCCTGCGTACTGCTATGTTGCATTTCTGCGTATACTCTTATTCACATTGTACATTGCAAAATACCCTCAAAGCAAAAAGTTCACCCTGTGAACTTGTGAAGTACATATTGCGTATTTGTATTACGTATTGTGAAATCAGACGTATTACAAATTCGACAACCCTGCTCGACAGTCTGATACAAGTTTCGAGGAGATGTTCGGACATGAGCTTGGTTCAAGGAGGTTGGTGATTCTATGTAAAACCAAAAACCTGATTACGCCTGATGACAACAAAACCTAGAAAATGTCCAAAATGAGGGTTTAGAACAGAGACAGTTACATCACCATTCACCACTTAAACCATAATGAACATGCAGTGTCAATCACTTGTTGCGGTCCATTTCTTAGAATTGTCAAATATCACAAATTCCAACCACTATGCTGATCAAGTTGCCAACTTCTTGGAGAATTTTGGCCTAGATACTCTACAGGGTTATTCTCCACCTTTTGTGAAACCTTCTTCCTTTTTCCCTTATTTATTTATGAATGGTACAAACAAGTTCACCATCTTAGAAATGTCTCACTTGTTCCTCCTCTCATTATGCCCTTGCTAATAAATCTTTTACTTCCCCAAGTACTCGTGTAAAAGCAGTCTTTCTACAAAGAATAAGGTTAGGGGGTGTTTTGCCGAGCTCCTAAACTGTTTATGAGTTCTAGAAACTGAAAACTAGCCAAACACCTAAAACTGAGAAACTGTTTTCAGTTTTTAAGAAGCACTTCTAGTGTAAATTTGTTTTTTCAGAAGTAGAAGCTCAAATTTGGAACTCCTCCTTCAGAAACCGTTTTTCAGACATTGTTTTTCAGAAACAGTTTTGGAGAAGTAGGATTTTGGCCAAACATACCCTTAGTCAATGTTCATTAAGTAGTCGTTCGGTTGATCGAAGAATTGAAATTTCATATGAGATTTCATTCCGTAGGTTGTGTGTCAATGTAGTAGACACTACATCATAACGAAGTGCTACTTATTTAAAGAAAAATGTAACCAAAGTTTTTATTAAATGGAAATTGAAATTACATGAAATTTTTGGATCTCGCATTTTTGTCGATATTTTCACATTAACATCCACGATAATTGTTGGACTATTTCTTGATCTAACTATCAACCATTACTTCGATTTCTATACTAAACTAGACGGTGAACTAGTAAACAAAACTTCCGCTAATAATATGTGCACGCAACGCCAACCTATACTAGTTACAGGTTGTTACTATACTCATTTAAACATTGGATCTTTCGAAAATTTGCAACCCAAAATTCACAAGTTCTAGTTCTAGCACATCTATCATCCACCAAATTCCAACAAACACCCCATTTTACATCATGTACTTTCAAGTTTTGTACTAATTCTACCAAGTTTTGTCCTTTACAAAATTAATATCACTCTCTCCATTCAAGAGTCTCATACATATCGACTTTAACTATTTGTCACAACGGTAAACTCCTAAATTATACTTTGTTTCAAAACATTTAAATATGTGTACATAGCATCAACCTACCTAATGATTAGCTTATTTTTTATCATCGTTAGACCTTTGATATTATGGAACCTGGAAAAATATCATTAGTCATTCATACATATCTACTCCCTCCATTTCATTCATTGTTTACGTGAGATCGGGTTTTGTGAAAGAAATCAGGTCCAACGTAAACAATTGAATGAATGGAGGGAGTTGTATCATTTACAAAATTGCAACACACCCCTCCTCGTTTTACACATGTATCTGGACTTGTAGTTTTGTCCTTTATAAGATATAATGCCATACTCTCCAATCTCCATACAATTGTCCCATATAACCACCCTTCCCCATCTTAAAAGGAACTCGTATGCCCATTCTCTCATCTAATTGTAACAGATTGCATGTGAACCAATGAATGCCATATGAAATATCACCAACCAAAACTCAAGAGAGTTGTTCAAAAAAGAGAAAAAAAAAAAGCACACAAGAAAATGACATTTTTGCTAGTTTCTTCATCAATCTTTTCTTTCTATATACTAGTAGGCCCAAATTGTTTCCTTCCTATTATTTAAGACCATTCATTAGTTTCATATCTTTGCTTAACTTTCCTTACTTATCACATTTTGCTGCATTCTGAAGCTTAAATCATATCTTCAGCCAGAAATATGATGCTCAGAAGCTCATCCACCCCAATTCTTGGTTCACTTATCTCATCATATTCCGAATCTCCGAACCACAACCACCATTCGGAGTTCAACTCTCCGAAACACATACCGAAAAAGTTGTCTTTCCATCATGCACAAGCAGGGCATCTGCATCTCACAAGCCCCTCATCACACTCATTCAACTCATCACCTTCAGTCAATGCTGATATGATGTACAATGATCGTGAAAGCGGTCAAGCAAACGGGTTCAGAAGAGCGCAATCTGAAGGAAACCTGGAGAGCCTACTCTCTGACTCTTGCAACAGCTCTGATGAGTTCAACCATTCCTTCTCATCAGCCAGAAAGTTCCCTCGAAAACCCGGGTGTGCGGTCCTGCAAACTATTCCATCCTTCTCGGTTTACAACCCTAGCAGGAAGTATGGCGAAGACGAGGAAGAAGAGGAAGAAGAGAGTGGTGAAGAATCTGAAGAGGATATGGTAGAGGTACAAAGTGCTGATCAGAAAATGCAGATGAAGGTGAAAAGTGAAGATCTGAGCATGACATTTTTTAACAACATGGGGCTACAAGTCAGTAATTTTCTTGTTCGAGAAAGTGATGATATACCTTCTAAAATGCACCTTGCAAGGGGACTTGGAGCTATATCTGGTGGATTTCACGGTGGCGGTGGCAGTCACAACGAGTACAAAACACGAGAGTTCGGTGGGGAGGGCGGCGATCATGGGGTTACCGCGGAGGAGTATTACAAGAGAATGGTGGAGGAGAACCCTGGTAACCCATTGTTTTTGAGAAACTACGCTCAGTTTCTACATCAGGTAAACCTAAAAACATTCTCATCAATCTGATCTAATATTAAATAGTGTACATGAATTTGGAGTAGGCTACAGACCATATAATCCGGAAACAATTTGGGTAGGCTAACATGAACCATGTCGACTATCATGCTCACTAGTTTCCTTCTTTGCATGTAGACTAAGAAAGACCTAGGAGGGGCTGAGGAGAACTACTCTAGGGCAATACTCGTCGATCCTGGGGATGGTGAAATACTGTCACAGTACGCCCAACTGACTTGGGAGCTTCACGGAGATGAAGATAGGGCTTCGAGCTACTTTGAACGTGCTGTTCAAGCTTCCCCTGAGGACAGGTTGGTTTCACTGCAACAATATGAACTACATTTTCATCTTCTTATGGTACTGTTCAATTAATTAAATACGTTCACTGTTATCGTTTCAGCCATGTGTTGGGAGCATACGCTGGTTTTCTTTGGGATACAGAAGAAGCTGAGGATGATGTTCTGTGCACAGTTCCGCCGCAACTCCATGATAATGTCGTAGCTGCTGCTGCTGCATACTAGGCTTCAGGGCAGCTTTAAGCTTATAGATAGATTCTTTCTAAACAATGAAGAAACTGTATTTCTGCAGTGACTTATAGTCAGAAACATCATGTATGAACATATAGATTTTGCTTTCCTCAATATAATCAGCCCATTTTGCTGCACATTGACTAAATCTGGCAAAAGTCGGTGTTCGTGTCAATGACAAACGGGTCCCAAAACCCTAGAGACTTAGGCCCTGTGCGATTCAACTTATTCAACAGTGTTTTCAAATCAGATCAGATTTATTCAAATCAGATCAGCTTTATGCAAATCAAATCAAATCAGATCAGAATTATCATAATAACAATCAATAAATGTAGTCTATTTTTAGTTATTAATTCGTCTAGTTGCAGTTAATTTATCAGTTAATTCAGTTCAGATCAAATCAAATCAAATCAGATCAGTTCAAATCAAATCAGATAAGTTCAAATCAAAAAAATGCAATCCAAACGCACAGGGCCTAACCCAGCTCCTTTGATTATTCATGCTGATCTTGTTCACTCTTTTAGTTAAAAGTTGTTCTCCCTCCATTTCATTCATTTCTTTACGTTGGGCTTAGATTCCTCTCACAAAACCCGGCCCAACGTAAAGAAATGAATGAAATGGAAGGAGTACTTAAGTTTAAGTGGTTGTATCTGTAAAGTCAGAACCTGTTTCTTAAAACAATTTGTTCTTTATAGAATCCATCTTGCGACAAAGAGTAAGTGAACTGTGAGAGAAAGCAGTACCATAATCTGAAACTATGCAAGTCGAATCCATGTTTGCGAATCATCTCATTAGAATTGAACAAAATTCAGATACCACAAATCCAACTCAAGGCAACCAAATAACCAAAACTTCCTAGAAACAAAATGATAAAAAAAACATTCCCCATGAAGGTGAAAATTATATGGGGACAAAGGAAGCATATATCTCCCCTCCGAAAAGAAATGTAATCTAACTTGTGCTTCTCATCCCCAATCTGTGGGTTACTAGTTTGATACCCTGATACAGGGGTAAAGACCTAATTGTTCACTGGTAACAAACAAACCAGATCGAGCAAACACCAACAGAAGGGGGCAAACGATGTCGCATTGCCCCCTTTTGATTAGGATCACTTCATCATGAAATTTATTGGTACGGACGCTGCTGATATCCGTTACCTCTAACACCGTTGTACCTGCTGCCGTCAGAGGCACTTCCCCGGCCAGGGGTTCTGACACCACCACGTCCCCTTGACGTTTCGTTTTGATAACTGGTTCTACCTCGACCCCTGCCTCTTGGTACGGCTGTCAAGTGCAATGAAAAAGAGATTTACAACACGATTCTTTCAAGGAATCATTATAACCAAGAAATACAAATCAAGTATAGACTCGTTTCAAACTAGCATGGAAACTTGGACCGCTCAGAGCTATAAGGCCAAGTAAACGTTCACAGCTTCCAAGAGGAAAAATATGAAAGTTCATGCATTTTTACAGAAGTGTCGCCCTGAACTAGTCTTTAGAAACTTGGTATCAGCAGCGACAACCCCCCTCCCCTCTACCCCACACCCTTCTTGTTGATAAGGATATCATTTCTCTTCTCCAAACCAAAAAAAATAAAAGAAGGTTCTGACATCTGATTTCTAGAAATGGAGTATCTGCAAGTGTTCTGTAATAGGTTGGTGCTTCCCCTAAATTATTCAATTCTATCATGTCACATTCAACGCTTATAACAAGCAACTGCCAGGTTAAGTGCTCTACTTTGCATCAGAAAAAACAGTACAAGGGTGTCTGTTTCCATCTTACGATATTAAGGCAATCAGTCTTAACAACTTTTACGATCAGACCACCTATGACGGATGACAGTATCTAGCCCAAATAACCATCTGTCTCAAAGTCAGATGCAAACACTGCAAATAGTCATCCTTAGTAACAAAAAGTTGACTAGATACTTTAACTAGATTAGTATTTACACATACTTTAATAATATACATTCACAATCTCTACCTTCAGAACATGGACCAGAATTCAGAGGTTCAATTAGTCAAGACTCAAAGTAAAACTTTGGCACTCAACCACAAAAGTCGATGCAGTACAACAACATACAGAGAATACATACCTCCACCTCGGGCGCTGTTAGTGCTGCTTCCTCTCCTCCTCTCCTCGATGTAAACTTGCCTGCCAAATATTTCTATAGGCGAAGCCTGCAATAAGTGGATGCAAAGATGGTTAAGTTAAGAAATCCATGTCAATTGAAGTAAAAGAGATGACTTGAATTTTCCAGCCACACTTAAAAATTATGACTCTCTTAAATTTACAGTTCATATCCAATACCCAATACAAAAACAACAACCAAGCATTGAACCAAAAATGATTTGGGGTCAGCTAACATGAACCGTCATATTAAAGTACGACAAATATGTGGAACATTCGCACCCATGTTACAGATGAAGTATGGCGATGAAGATGAAAATGATCCTCCAAACAGTAGTTGAGACTGACAGATAGCACAAAATAATCCTAGGGCTCTAGCTAGGCGATCAGCATTTTCCAGATTTCAAGTACTAGATTAGAAAGATAAGCAAAGTAACCGAACAATTCAAACGCAACTTTTAAGTTTTTTCCACCTCACACCTCCGAGTAATTTGAAGTCATCAACATGAATGAAAGCTATTATCTAAACTTCAGTAATGCAACTCCACAGCCACGACACTAAATTAGATATATTCTTTACAATTTAATCTATCTCTAAAGACAGAAATCCTTATATACTCGAATAGTTGATGTAACAGAAACTTATAGAGTACAAAAGACACGATCAAAATGGAAACAAAATTCGAGGAAGAAATACAGTGATACCAAATATAGTTGCTTACCTTAATTGCAGTATGAACACTAGACATATCTTCATACTCAACAAATGCATAGCAAACACCAATTTCCTGCCAGTTAAAGCCAGAGTTCGTTAAGTTGTTTTTCTAACAATGTTTGTCAACCAACTTTACACAATCAAAAACTCTAAACTACCTTTTTATTCAGGATGAATATTCCATTAGGTTTGATTTTACCGAAATTCTTAAATTCCTTCTCAAGATCAGCATTTGTTACATTGGAGGGCAAGCTCCTCACGTAGACAGACATCGGTTCTGTACAGGTAGAAGAGGAAAGAAATGATCAGAGCGGGTAATATACAGTAGCAAAGCTAGATGCATACATTCCAGGTTGCAGAACCAATTAAAAACATCTAATAAAAGGGCAGCCCGGTGCACATTAGCGTCCCCGCAAAGCGAGGGTCCGGGGAAGGATCCCACCACAAGGGTTTATAGAGGGCAAGCCTTCCCTTGTCACTTTTTGGACAAGAAGCTGCTCCCTGGACTTGAACCTGTGACCAGCAACACCTTTACCGGTGCGCCAAGGCTCCCCTAAAATTAAAGGCCATCAGCAAATGCGCAGTGGGATGTCCAAATTCAGATTTAAACTATAAATACCTTCTTCTTGAAAGCCATCATCTGCCCCAGTACTAGCAACCTCAGGTACAAAGGATGATGCTGAAGCGTTTAGTTGTTGAGAGCTCGCTTGCATCCTCTGCTCCACTGAAGGTGGAGGAGGCATGCTTTGTCTGACAGCTGGTTGCCGAGAAGGTTGAACAGATTGTGCCTTTGATGCTTGCAACTGGAACATTTAAAAATAAAAATGAAAACACGGATTCAAGGTACTAAGCATGTTATGGTATTGATACAAGCAAGACTCAAACATAAAATAACAAAGAAAATATTTACTTAAAGAAGAAAACATACAATGGATGCATATGATAATTTTGCACGTTCTCCAGCAGGTTCAGAGGCAGGCTCATCAACTGGTGTGGCCGCTGGTGCAGGTGTTGGGGCTGGAACAGGGTCTTCTATATAGTTAACACTCTCAAGGGGAGAATACTCTTCCACAGTAGCCTCTTTGACAACTGTTTCAGATTGAAGGTCTTCATGTTGCTGTTCATCAGGTAGGCTGTATTTATCAATTGGACTATCATCTTCAATTTGAAGTGAGTTCACGTATTCCCTGGTCTCCTCCTCCAACTCATAGTTTGAAACTGCGACGCCACAAACATTCCCCCAAAGTTTCAGAATAAGTTAGTGCTCAGACTAATTGCAAATCATAGAAAGAATCTACACTGTCAATTATATGAACAAGGAAAATTTGACTACATGTCACATTTGTACCAAATCCCGGCTATTGCTGAATAAGAAGACTACATGGCACAAACAAAGTATCAGTGACTTCCCAGCCAATGTCCATTCTTGAGATTCAGAACGACTAGCTGAAGCTTTTACGTTTATCAAAATCATACGCATCAGTTCTAAGTAATTTTCAGCAAAAAGGATGCTGAGCTTAAAGGACCTTTACACTTCAATAAGTTGAATATGAACAGAAGGACAAAGTCGTATACACAACGCATGAATGCACTTGCCATGCAATGACAACAGCCTAGAAACACAGACACCTTTAAGGGTCACGAAATGATTTCAAAATATGTATGCTTTAATTAATACCTTGTTGGTCAAGATGAGAATTAGATGCATGCACTTCTGAGTCAACAGTGACATCAGGTAATTCAGGATCAGGATGCTGGTTAACCACTTCCTCATCTTGAAATTGAAGAACATCATCCCGTACAAAGAAACCATTGTCCTGCGGGGCTAAGAAGAAGACCTGTGAGAACTTCCTCTTGCCATAGAAGTTCCTGGACCTTGCGATGCCATACACAATCAGCAGAATGCCACGGTCCCATGATTTATGCGCAATCAGATGCTTCACTTCAACATTAGTGACACTTAGGGAAGTAAGTAAGGTATGGATATCCTGCCAAAAATTATAGCTGCGTGGTCAGACAAAAAGGTACAACGAAAAGGTTTCATCTTTAGCACTATAACTCCCAAAGAAAACATTCCAATATATAAACTTCCAAGACAAGAGGAAAATGAACATAAAAACATTGATAAACGAATTGAAGCAGCTGTTTGAAGCAGCTGTCGGGGAGAAGGATGCAATGAATAAGCTTAACAATCGCCTACCAGTAAAGCACATCAAACAGTTCAAAGCAAAGGAATAAACAGCACCCACATCTGACAGTACAAAAGTGAATCTGTGATCATATTGACATTGGATATCCCTTTTCCAAAAACCACCAGCATTTAAATAGGGCGCCTGCAGCTTAGGAATTGCGCACAAGGTGGACATGCTCTACGAAACAAACTCACAAGATAATTTCGTGCCTGAAACTTATCACCCCATGGCCCATACTTTAACCAGTTCATAAAAGGATATCTTGCATCATCAAAAGAAAAAACTTGGATAAGACAATCTCACCGTCAGAGTAAACGGTGAATTTAACATATCTTTCACCATCAAGCTATAAAATCGACCTCGTTTTCTTAAATACTCGAAACATATATAGCATTATTACTACAAATCCTCATGAACCCTTAACTTTCTTTTAATGCTGCTTACTAATCAATCTTGACTAACGAATCAGTCCACCTTTCAAAAAAAACCTAATTATAGCAAAAAAAGAACCCCAAAACTACACTTGAACCAAAAAAAATAATTCATTGACATTATTTGTTCATTAATTCTTCATCAAACACAAAGTTTTAGACTCTTGATATTCTAAACTAACAAGTAACCCCAAAATCTAAAAAAAATCAACATAACATAAAGAAAACACACAATAACTTTAGTAGCAAAAATAAAAAATTACTGTGGAGTAAAATTAAAAAAAAATTACCAGCAAGGTAGTAACAGTCTGAGTATCATCCCCATCAACACGAGTCATGGTGCTTGACTCATGGTAAAAACGATGAGCAGACTCCGGCGTCGAGCTCAGCACTTGATAATACTGATTGATGAAGTACGAACCAACCTATAACATAATTAATAAGATTAATTAAAAAGAAATCAGGGCAATGCAGAGTAATTCAAATTCAAAAGAAGATTAAAGAGAAACAAATAATTAATTAATGAATAATTACATCGAAAGCAGTGGTATTAGCAGCATCCATTGAAGAGATAGCTGAAGAAAAACCCTAAACTAATCTCGACCCAGAAATCTAATCCCTCTGATCTAAAAACCCCTTTTAAGAGTTTTAGGTGAATATATGCAAAACCCAGTCTTTATTTTTATCTAGTATATAGTATTTATTTTGCATATATATATGAATAAACCATAGAGTTTTTTTTTATTATTTTATGAAAAATAAAAAGAGAGCAAAAATATATGATGGGAAAATCTCAAAGATATGGAGAGAAGAAGAGAGAAGTTCAGATCTGAAGGGGAAGTGAAGGGAAGTGAAAGAGAGAGGAAGTCTTTGTGTTAATGTTAAAATGTCTGCTGAGTGCTGCGGAAGAGTATCAATTTTACTATTCTTTCTTTCTTTCTTGTCAAGGTTTTATAGTAAGAGGTGCTCTCTAAACCCACCACTCTATATTATCCTTTTGCTATTTGGAATTGGAAAAGATCTTCCAATTTTTATTTTTTACCATTGTTATGTTTTTTTGTTGAAAATCTAAAATTATCAATTTCTTTCTTTTATATACCAAATATTAAATTTTTCGAGATTCTGAATTCAGTTACACTCCCTACGGTGAGTTCCTTCATTTCTCAATATATCTTTCACGATATGCATTTTATGCATTTTCGTAAAGTTGTTTAGCGAGTAGGTTTAAGGTTGCAAAGTACTCGTAACCTTTTTGGACTCATTTTTTTTCAACCTATTAATCGAATTAAAGAACCCTTAGAGTAAAGATTAAAGACCCACTAGGGCGTAGGCTATACACTAACTTACCCATTAACCCTACTTCACACCAAATTTCTAACAAAATTATAGGCTCTCTCTAAAAAAAACCTATCATCTTCTCGTCTTGACCTCTCTCCTCTTTGATTAGCTTTGGGGCTGTCATTGGTTCTTTTACGTCGTTTGTTTTCATTTTGGTTTTTCATCACGATAATATCTATCTATCTATACTATACCTTTATTAGCCTAACATCAAACCCACGTGCCAGTTTCTAGAAGCATACGCTAAAAAAAGCCACATCACCGCTTAGGTCCTCTGCGATTCAACTTATTCAACAGTGTTTTCTAATCAGATCGGATTTATTCAAATCAGATCAGTTTTATTCAAATCAAATCAAATCAGTTCAGAATTATCCAAATAACAATCAATGAATCTAGTCTATTTCTAGTTATTAATTCGTCTAATTGCAGTTAATTTATCAATTAATTCAGTTCAGATCCAATCAAATCAAGTTTATTCAAATCAGATCAGTTCAATTCAAATCAAATCAAATCAGATCAGAAAATGCAGCCCAATCGCACAGGGCCTTAGTTGTCGTCTCCAGATTTCATGGTAAAATGAAAATTTTAAGAGGTCTTTCGTTTTCCTCATGACATGAGTTATTTGCATTAAAATTTGTGGGTATTTGGAAAGCCTTTTATTCAATATTGATATTAAACATGTATTAAACGTAGTGCCTTTTGGCTATTGGTTTGCCAATTCTGTAAGTTACGTTTGAATTCAAGATACTATATATACCTTCGTAATATGATAGATATTGGTGTAAATAAAATTTCATTTCATACATATATAATGAGTTGGTCAAAAGAGAGAAATTTAGTTTGCGAGAGCGATATAGAAAGGTTATTTAGTTATTTACTCATACAAACATTTAGAGAGGTCTTAGAATGAGTATTTGTTATATGTGTCTATCGTAGTAAAAATATCTGTATTTTACTGTGTGATTATAAATTGATTCCAATTAGTTGTTTTAATTGATATAGCTATATTGTATCTCAACTACTATCATGAAATAAGATCATCTTAGTTGTGTATATTTTGATTTTGTAATTGGCGAGTATATTTTATTTTGAATCTTTTTAGTTTTCAGCTCTCAATATTGTAAGGACGCCAAACACATCAATTATTACAAATTCATCCAGCAAAAATCTTAATACTCAAAAAAATGATTTGACACATCTCTTTGAATCGAATATGGTCATATCAAAATCCGCTTAAGATGTCGTTAATGAAACAAGAATTATGTGTCGCGTTGTTATTGTTGTCGAGTAGAAATTTTCAAGTTATATGTTTGAGGGTCATCTTTAGGACAAACAAACATTTATTGAATGAAAACACATTCATTATCATATGAGACTTTTATAATTAAATTCTAAGGTAAGTTCAAAGGTTTTCTTTTAAACAAAAAAATTAAATGGTTTCTCTTAACTTTTGGATTGTCAAAAAATTGAGTTACATGCATGTTGTTTCAAAGTAGTATTTTTACATTTATTTTTTATTTGATTTTGCTAAAAGAAAAGAAAAAAACACTTAACACATAAGTATAGAGTTGTTCAGTTGAGCACTTTAGCTAGACATTGCGGAAGGAGAAATATATAGGTTGATTATTGATACAACTGTTTTACTTATGAAATATGTTATATAGTGTTACTACCTATAGTGGTTATTATATCCACCACCGTGATCTTTCTAAACTTTTTACTAATTTTACTTATAAAGTTAATGTCTACAGTTTTCGTTAAAAAAAAAAAAAAAAAAAAAAAAAAAAAAAAAAAAAACAAAACTGTGAGTTCACGGGAACAAAAGCTAGGTTTCATCATTAATTAATTTCATTAACTCTATATTTGGCTCCATTGCGAGATTTTTGCCCTTGTGTGACTCCTTTGTAATGTTTATTTGGCTCAATTGTGAGATCTTTCTCACTCTTTTGTGAGATAAGCAGCTCCATTGTGAGACCTTTTAGGCTCCTTTGTGAGGATTTATTTACTCCTTTGTGAGGTCTTATTAGCTCCGTTGTGAGGTTTGATCTCTTAATCAGTGGTGGATTTCCCTATAGTTTCTATTGTCCAAGAAGGTAGTTGCTCACAATTTCTCAGTGAATTCAGCATCAAATATTGTAACTACATCGGTTGTCTTTTCTTTATCAAGTTACATAGATCTCCGATGCCGATAAAAGATGCATAGACGTCGATGTTGGGTGATGTCGTCTGGGTTTGGTGCGTCAGGTGGAGGAGCCTAGTGGTGAGGGAAGGAGTGAAGAGAGGAGGACAATGCAAACTTTGTCTCCCACCCAGCCTCCCACTTGTTTAGTTGGAGACCGAGTTGTCTTTACTCGGTCAGCCAGCCAGCTTAGCCATGTTAATTTTTTGGGTTGGAGGTTTGGAGTTTTCCAATCCCTTGTGGACTATATTTTAACATAGCTAATACTTTTTTTTTAACCTTGTATTGAGAAGAAAAAAAAATCTATATATAACTAGTAATAGGCTAACATCAATGTCCTACGTGGCGTTTACTCATTTATTTTGGAATGTTATCCATGTGGAAAAGCCACATAAGATCCTATGTGTCGATTCATTAAAGAACAAACACTTATGAATGAAAAGATAGAATTACTGAAGGGCCGGGGCTTTGACTGGAATGGGTTCAAACTTACAAGCTCAAAAATTGCAGCATTTGGGAGGTCAATTCTAAGGAGAGTGACTCTGAAAGTTGGAAAGGAATTCTGATGGTGAGAGATGAACTTCTGCAAAAGTCAGGTTCTGTGGAGAAAGCTAAATCAGTCCTACTATCTTGGATAAAAGGGCATAAATACAGAATGAATGAAGCATATAACTTATTCAGAATTCACACCAGGATCAGGAGATGGAGTAAAGTTATTTTGGAACAATGCCAATCTCCCGAAACATAGATTCATTTCAAATATGGCGGTCCAAAGGAGTCTTGCAACTGTGGATAAGCTGAATCAGAGAGGAATGATGCTTGTTAACAGGTGCTACTTGTGTAAATGCAGCTTGGAAAGTGCTGAACATCTCTTTTTCAGCTGCAGCTATGCAAAGAAAGTGTGGCAGAACATTTTAACATGGGTTGGCATTAACAGAACATGATGGAGCTTACTCAGAGAGCTCCAGTGGGGTGCAGGAAGGAGGATGCAAAGGCATTGGCATTTCAGGTGGTATTGTATCAGTCTCACAGCCACTGTGTACTACATTTGGAGGGAGAGAAATGAAAGAATTTTTGGCACTAGGGAACAATCGGAGGAGGAGCTTATCATGATGATAAAGGAAGTTGTTAGTATCAGGCTGCTGGCAATATCGAAGAAATGTTTTGAGAATGAAATAGTGGAAAATCTGAATAGAGTGTAATTTCTAGAGGACACCTCTTTTTAATTGTAATACTTGTCTTTTTTTCCCGATAAGGATGAATAAAAGACTACCATTTTACAAAAAAAAAAAAAAAAAAAAAAGATAGAATTATCAAATTTTATGATAAAATTCTTATCAATAAATTTCCTTGAATTTCATTATTATCTTCATACTTTATCTTAATGTTTATATGATATTAAAAACACAATGTCTCTTAGCTATCCGTATGCCGAATTTGCAGGTTACACATAAATTATGTTAGCATATATACCTTTGTCCTTTGTTGGATTTAGTGAGAAAAATATGCATTACGCACCTGTACACCTTTATTTCAAATACAGAAATCCGACTTGGAGAAGAGCTCCATATAGAGAAATTGGTGTAAAGGGTTTCTCATATAACAATTGTATCTTTTAGTGTTTTATATATTAATCATAGGCATGCTTTGTATAGTGTGTTTTCGTACTCCCAAATTATTATCATGAGTTCTAAATGAATTATAATTCTTAATACGAATTAGTTATATTGTATTATATATTATCATCAAGCAACTTATTGTTCTCATTTCTTTTGCTTTGTCCTTTTATACAATTGATCACATTCGAGACATTTTGACCAATATTAGATAATACATGTGGTATTATGAGGTTTGAATTGAACCGCTCAAATGAATTAAGACGACCATCGGTGATAATCTAATCTAACACCCTATTATAGCAAATTTATCCTCTCTCTAATTAAACCAATTCAAAGATAATCTCGCTTTAAACTAAATTAATCCACTTTTGTGCGGAATTTGAGCAACCGCCACCAAATTCCCCTCCTTTAATCATAATTTGTCTAGTGACCACTCAAACAAATCACAATCAAAGGCAATAAGAGCAAGGATTAACAAAGGATTAAGAACAACCCAAATTAGTACTCTGTATCTATTTAGCCGCAACCGCGACACTAATCAAATCTAATCTATTAGTTGCCTAATTAATTCTCTAATCACAAATTAGTCATAACCATACATTAATCATGTGAAAGTTGCTTCATTTTGGGATAATAATCAAATACTATCAATTATCAACCAAACATATGAAATACCCAAATCATGCTAATCAACCAATTAGAGAAAATAAGGATAAACTATGCATTGAAGAACAAGGAATTAATTACAATGAAATTAAAGGCAACTTAGAGGGAACAAATCTACTAATACATAGGATGAAAGATTTTGATTACACCAAGAGTGTAGAAGGGGATTAACCTTCCATGATAATTATTACACTATTTTTTGGGATGAAATTCATAATAAAAATACTAATTTTCACTAATCTCTCCTTAAGTTTCTCTCTCTAGAATGAAGAACAAGATGATAATAATATGACAAGTGATAAAAATTACAGAGGGGTCCATGCCCCTTTATTTAGCATAAGTACAAAAAACCTACAAGACAAAAACGAAAGTATCAAAGAAAATCCGGATAAAAGCAAACTCTGAATATTCCCGCAATAATTAAAGGTCTCGAGTCGAGATAACCATAGCCAAAATGTGCCATCGACACAAAGGTATCTCAAGTAGAGAATTCCTGAATTCTCGACTCGAGACAACCGCTTCTCGTGTCGAGATGTCTGATTCTCAACTAGAGGCACGTTGATCTCGAGTCGAGATGTGTCTGATCCTCGACCTCTTGTCTCTTCAGCTCGGCTCGAGCTAGTGTGTGAATCCCAATGCATAGTCGATCTAACTTCTCCTCGAAACACGCTTCGACTCATAGCTCGATCCTCTATTCCCGTCCAAGGCTTGCCAAAGGGTCTTGAACCACGAAATCCCGTAAAACCATCGATGAAACTCTGAATATACTCCTAATTATGTGGTTTACGAGTCACGATAAAAACAAGCCCAAATATCCCTAAAACGCCTAAATCATTCGGATAACACACTACATTTCACACCATATCAAACTCCCTCATGCTTAGACCATTACTTGTCCTCGAGTTATCCAATTCCCCACACTTAACACCTAGGTCTCTCTTGTAGCACGGGGTGAGTTGCAACAATCAAACTCCTCCAAACCAAAGAACCGCAAGCTATCAAAAACACTCAAACGTTGCTAGTTAGAGTTGGAGTGGATGAAATGCTCAACACCACAACTCTAACCAGTAACTAATTCCACCTAATTAGCCCCATATGCATATTTTTATTTCTCCTCTCTCCCCTCTCCCTCCCTTCCCCAAACCCTGTCACCACCCTAGCGCCACCTCCGGTACACACCTAAAACCACCAATGCACTTGAGAGCACCACCCACGTCGGTGACTCAAAGGGCCGGTGAGGCACATGGTTTCACGTTCTAGGTCTCAATGGTGGGGTCAGAGGCGATGATTTGGTGGTGGTTGAATTAGGCATGCGGTGGTTTCTGGGGGGAGGGAGGGGTGAAGGGAGAAAATGGGATTTCAATTATATTGATTTTTTTATTAGTTTTAATTGTTATACTCCCTCAATTTCAATGAATTGTTTACGTATCCCTTTTTCAGCAATTTCAATCAATTGTTTACGTTTCTATTTTGGGAATACTTAACCCATTTGAAATTCCAGTTATACCCATACTAGCCCCCCTAACTACCCACTTAATTGGGTTACTTACCACTAAACTTTTTTCTATCTCTTTAATCCAACTATTCATTCTATTCCCAACCCAAGAAAATCAACTCCCAGATTACACCCCGCACCCATTTACAACAACCCTCTTCCCACATTCATCCCAATTCCCAGATTTCTACATTCAAAAAAAAAAAATTCCCAGATTTCTAGTTCATCCTTAGCCAATCTCTCTCCTCTAGAAAGTCGACATCCTCTCTTTCTCCTCTAAAATGTTGATTTCTACATGCAAATCACAACAACTTTTCATGTTTTGGAGAAGAAAGTTGGATCTTGATTCTTGAGTTATGAAAAAGTTAAAAAAAACTGGTTTTTGTTTTCTCTTTAAAAAAAAAGGGGGTTTTTGGGGGGAGGAGGGGGGGACTGAAGGGATGAAATTCTCGTTTCTTCTTTTATTGGTTTTGGGGGAAAATTAAAGTGATTTCTGGGTTTGTTTTGTGTTTGAATCATAGAAATTTGGATTTTTGGGTGAAAATGGTGTTGAAATTTAGGGTTGTTTGTGTTTGAATCATAAAAATCTGGAAATGGAAAAAAAAATCAAGATTTGATTATGGTATTGTGCTTCGCAATCTTATTTTTGTTGATTTTATGATGTTGATGATGGTGTTTGATGAATAGTGATGGTGGTGAAATGGAAGAACAAAGTAAAAAAATGGGTAGGAGGGAGAACAGAGAAGTGAATGGGATGAAAAGAGAACTAAATTAATTAGTGTGATTTATATTTACATGGATGGTTTGATCTTATTTCCAATTTCATCATGATCGTCAGGTGGAAGAACAATGGAGAAGGAGTGAGAAGGAGTGAGAAATGAGAAAGTAGCTGGGAAAGAGGAGTGGAATGATTAGAGCATTAGTAATATCTTAGGAAGGAATTAGACTAATTACACTCCCTCCCTTGGTTTTTGTGCAAAAGGCAACGTAAACAACTCACCGAAAGGAGTATACGGCCAAACTAATCAAAGATTCATATTTATATAGCAAAATTAGAGGGCTATTATTTATTTTTTTGCAATGAATTTTTGACTTAATTTTATTTATAATTATAATTAATTAGTGATTACACCAATATATTAATACTACTAGTGACAAAAAAGTAACAGTTTAAATAAATTAGGGGAGGGGGAAGACATGGTGATGTCTTGAATGAATGAAAATTCATACTCCGTACATTGTTGAAAAAGATGATTGAAAGTTAAAAACTCATCCACCATTGCTTATGCTCTCAGGCTAACACTTACATTTACAACAATTCGGCTGTCATTAGCAAATACACGTAGTTACAACTAGCAAAGTTGACGTGACATGACTTGACTGACCAGACCCGCTAACCCAAAAATCCGAGCAATTAATTGGGACCCGTAATCGTGATCAATCGAACCTATCTCAACCCGACCCGATAATGACCCCAAACCCCACATAACTCGACAATGTCCAACCCGATCTCGATCTGACCCGACTCGTAATGACCACTTATCCGGCAATGACCCGGCCCATTTGATGACACGACAATAATCAAGGATAAAAATTATCCATATTGAAACAATATATGATGAATTTTGATGGTTTTAACTTCTAATGTACTAATAAATATTTTCATCTAGTTATGCCTAAAAAACCAAAAATATTCACCAACATGTGAAATGATGCACATAATAATTAGGAAAATTTGTGGGAAACCACCCCCAACTTTCACCATTTTTTGGGGAACCACCTTATTAAATTTTTTTTGTGGAGAACCACCAAATATAACCAAAACCAAAGGGTAGAACCACCTCCTTACCCAAACCACCCTCCTAACACCTCTCACCACCATTCACCACCACCCACCAACACCAACCACCACCTTATCTACCTTCGATACCACCAACATGGTCGTCGATCGCCGGTTACCATACTTGTAATGGCCGAAAACCGAGAGGAAAGAGAGGATGGAGGGAGAGATAAAAGGGTCGTGGAGGGTGGATGACATAGAGGCAGGGGAATGTGGTGGTCGGCGTGGCCTTGTCGGTGGTGGATGGTGGCAGTGGAGGCAAGAATGGGGGTGGTTAGAGGTGGCCATTAGGACGGGTCAGCCCTGGCCCAACCTGAACCGGCCCGGTAAATAGCCCTGGCGGGTCGACCCTTGACCAGGCAGGGTCAGGCCCGGCACTAGCCCTAGGAACCTAGGGCCGGTTCAGGGTTCAACATTTTTGGGCACTAACCCAACCCTAGCCCTGACCCTTAGCCCGACCCTAAACCTAACCTAACCCTAAACTGACCCTAACCCAACCCAAAACCTAGTCCTGGCCCTAACCTAACCCTCAACCAGGCCCTTACCCTAACCTAGCACTTAACCCGACCCTAACCTAGCCCTGACCACTCGTTAATTTTAGTAAATTAAAGCCGTTAATACCCTAATTCTTTCAGCTAATTAAAGCCAAACTATTGAACCAATTACATTTTTTATAATAACAGTACTCAATCTCTACTCGTACAATAGTATGTATTAACAATAATTAGAATTATGTGAAGAAAATAGAAAATATGGTCGAATTAAAATCAGTCCACCCTAGCCCGACACTAATCCTAGCCCTAACCCTAACCCCGACCTACCCTAGGACTCAACCCTAACCCTAACCTTGTCTCAGCCCGACCCTAACCCTAGCCCAAACCTGACCCTAGCCCGACCCTAACCCTAGCACTGGCCCAACTACGTTCGGGCTAGGGTCGACCAATTCTTGGCCCTGACCCTAGCCCTAGCCCGCCCTAAAAGTAGTGGGCAGGTTCAGTGCCAGACCTCAGGGAGCCCAGCCCGGGTGTAGGCCCGGCCCTAACCCTGGCCCGCCCGCCCAATGGCCATCTCTAGGGGTGGTTAGTGTTCGTAAGAGGAAGTGAGATGGTGGTTTGGGTAAGGAGGTGGTTCTACCCTTTGGTTTTGTTTATATTTGGTGGTTCTCCACAAATTAATTTTAGGAAAAATTACAAGAAATCACCTATTAAAATTTCAAGTTTGAAAATAAGCACCTTATAAAAAAATTTGGTCATGGTAAGACCACCTTACTCCTTTCCTCCACCTTTAGCCCACCCATTATCACCTCAAACCACCACTAAACCACCCATTACTGTCTCAGACCACCACCAAACCACCTACGACCACCCTAGACCACCGCCAAATTCCCCAAATTCCTTAATCTTATTTACTTAATTTGAATTACCAACCCACCCACTAGCTAGTTAATTCACTTAAATTTCTTCATTTGCATTCCAACTTTGAGGCCAAACCCAAGGCTCCAGTGAGAAGTAATTGGCGACCAACAGAATACCAAACAACCCCACGATCGATCACCCCTCGAAATTGGAGAGAGAAAACTTGGAGAAGGCGCTGAAAGCCCATTCTTGTAGGATAAGCTTCCTCTCTCGGATAGAAGGTAGGTCTAATGGAGGAGAGAGGATTGGGAGAAAAGGTGCAATTGATTGGAAACGAGGGGTGAAGATTTTAATTTGGGGGAAATTTGCGGTGGTAGTAGGTGGTGGGGTGGTGGTCTGATTTGATAATGGGTGGGCTAATGGTAGATGAAAGGAGTAAGGTGGTCTTACCATGGCCAAAAAAATATATAAAGTGGTTTTGAACAAACTTATTTTTATAAGGTGGTTATTTTCAAACTTGGGATTTTAATAGGTGGTTTCTTGCAATTTTTCCTTTATTTTAATAAGGTGGTTCCCCAAAAAATGGTGAAACTAGGAGGTGGTTTCCTACAAATTTTCCTAATAATTAACTATCAGTAAATATACCTGATTATAAGCCGACTCGAAACTGACAAGACACGAAATTTACCGGTAAACCTGGCCCAATAGCGACCCGAACCAAATTCGACTCGGCCCAAAAGTTCTGGCCCGACCTGAGACTGATCCAACCCGCCCGATTCCCAGCTCCACCTCTAGTACTCTACATTACGTTTTTTTTTTCTCTGGTTTTTGTTCTGATCTGCTCCGTATGTAGTCTACATTAATTACTGTACAGTACAACTGCGATTCAGGCATTCATGGCTAATTTACTGACTCTGAAGTCAGTCAGTGACAGTTGACTTAGTGCACGTTTGTTGGAGTTTCCTTTCACAGCCAGTTAAAAAAAAAAAAAAAAAAGTAAAAACACAGATGGTGAAAGAGATAAGTTAAACACAGAGAGATCTCTGACCTGCTTTCTAGTTTCTTCTACTGAGAGAGTCCTCCTCAGTCCTCACTAGTTTGGTTAACTTAAGTAGTTAGTCAAGATTCTGTTTAACATCACTGACATTCTAGTCTATGCTTCATATAGAAATATTCACTTGAGCTGCGAGTAGTACATTTTGTAGATTTTCAAGGTAATTTTGTGTGAGTATCACAATAAAACGAAAGATTTTGGACTATTCCAATTGAGCATTTCTAAATCTGGCTCATTTTCTCATCTCATCTCATTTCAAATGAGTATTTTGACTCTAATTGATTTTTTTTCCACCATTTAGTTGCTTGCCTACAGCTTGCTCATATTAGTAGAAGAGTTGCCGAGAAACAAAATTGAAAGAATGTAATGTACTTGTAACACTTGTAAGTACACTAGGTGACGTGTTTATATAATTATCAATCATTCACTTAAGTGTATAATCAATTGATCATTCACATATGTATCATCATATTCTCCATACGTAAGTTTAGTTAGTACTTTTTAGGAGTGATAAATGAATAATAGATCCATAAACGTCATCTTAAAATACGGAGAATCTATAAAGTATAAATTACACTTGTAATATCTATGTAAACACCACGAATTCATGGTTCTTGCGATCTGTGGACCCTATGGTTAAATTGATTTTGCAATACTTGATCCACATTCTACTTTTCGCAAGTCTTTTCTAGTTCCGTTTGAGTCCATTTTCGTCTTAGCATCATCCAATGTTGTCGCCATACATGAATATCAAGTAGAGGCCATGGTGAAAACTGAAAAGTCTACTATTGCATAATAAAAAACATAGATCATTCTGAACATATTGGCAAACGATGGGAAAAAAACAATTACCGAGTGAGATCCTTATAAAAACCTTGCGAATGTAGACCCAAATCCAATCGTTAGACCCGAATAACTCAACACAATATTTAATATAAACACAACCACCCAGAAACCCCGAACTAACCGAAACGTTTGGATTCGAAATATTAACTCATTACCAAAACAAAGTAAATGCCCACATCTGAATTTGATGAACAAGTCCCGATACGTTTCATTGTTTATAACCCATAATAGGCTCAATTTAAAATTACCATTAACTGTTCTAGGCGCATAATTTAATAACTAGTTTTTGTACCCGTGAAATCACGGGATTGTATCAAGTGGCCTTTCTATAGCTAATACACATACTTTGCTCTAAATTTATATTTTAGAGCTAAAGACATGCGGATGTGTTTCTATGGAGTGTGTCATTTTGATGTA
>JBBYHQ010264881.1:0-22430 GCA_038382645.1 Spergularia azorica
TTCATTATTTTATCTTTTAAAGATTATATTTTTTGGAAAGATTTATGAAATGGTGGCACGTGATTGGAGGGGTACACGGAGTGAGACACGAAAGTGGGACGGTATATATCTCACCTACCTATATAACTACTACAACAATTGGATAGCGCAATCCGATTTTGGAGTACGACAACTTAACAAGTCAAACATGACCTTTGGACAAATTTTCACAATATGTCTAAAGAATGTGTCATGAACAAATTTCTAGCAATCAGTACAAATTAGTTAAGTATTGATTTGATTTGATTAGTTAATTAGTACGCGGCAGGGGAACTATCATAGTCAGAATGCAACGCACTCTAGATTAACAAGTAATCTTCTTGATTACATTACAAAATTACTCCAAATTTAGTAAAATATATGCATAATCGAGCCAATTAGTGGAGAAGCATCACCCTTAATTATATATTATCCTAGACGTGTTTAACACTAATTGCACCATTTTGAAATCGAATAAATTGCAGTTCGGCCACATAAGTCAATTGAGCAATCTAGCAAACCATTTTCTCAATCTATCCATCAATCAAATCGTAATGATGAAGCGGTCGGTGGCGCGAAACGTGGTGGTTTTAGCATTAGTGGTGGTTACACAGACGATGGTTGTTAGTGCAGAGTACGAGAATGATGAAGCCGAAGTGTCCAAACAGCTGAGCACGGCTGCGGATTATTACGGTGTTGACAGGTCCATTCTTATGCAACGGCGAAATATGCAGGCAGTTTCGAACCCGCTGTTCCTCTGCCGCTGGGATCATGCGTTGGAAAAGCGGGTTTGTCGTCGGGTTGTTAATCTCGGACGACTACGGTTACGACGACCGGTGGATCCAGGGAATTGTCGTAAGGTATTGTATCTTCGTCGAGGAGGAGTTATCCGTATTCGAGAGTTGTGTAATTTTTAGCCCGGTAATCTCGACTTTGGAGGAGTGTCGATGGACAGGTCTGGTAAATTAAAGGGTGTAATTGAACCAAGTTATCTGGTTGACGTCACGAGTTTGGTTCGGTCAAAGCTTGGCTCGAACATGTATTGACTAGGCACGAGGTGGGATTGATAATAGGGAATTGGGTCATGGCATCGATGATTGATCGTTCAAAAATCTCACCTAGCTAGTTTAACCAATCGGAAAAATTTAATTGGGTTGTTTGTAATTCTAGATGTTTCATTCATATATAAACCCATAGATTAATTATTGTTTTTTAGACATGTTAATTTATATAAGGCTTAGCTTATTTCATATGCCTTATTATAAGGAGTATCATGAAAGTCTCCTAGTAATAATGCTGCTTCCAAGTGCTTATTCTATCGGGTATTACTCATCATACAAGTTTTGTAACAAAATTACTTATACATCATTTTGAGTTATCAATGGTCAAAGTATGATGACATTGATAGCGTCCCGAGAACGGAGAAAGTAAATAATCGTATCAAACAAAATCAAGATTCTTGTCTTAATTAACTCTTATGAGTTACATACGGAGTACGTAGTACTTGTTAGATCACTTCTTTTTCATGCATATTGATCTTGTGATCAACATTCTTTAACAAGTACCAACTATTGTCAGATTTGTCACCAACTCAACACAAACGCCATTTTCTAACCACCACATTGAACAACAAATTCGCATGATGCGTACCATTGACAAATAAAATAAGCAAAATTTATGTCTTTCGTTCCCAACATAAACTTCACAAAACCAAATTTTGAGTTTAATTTGAACAGCATACCACCTACAATGAGTAAAATCTTTCTATTGTTTTCGGTACTCATCATTTTCACAACCAAATCATCATCTCATGGCCTAAAATTACATCTAATCTCGCCAACTTCTCCAAACTCACCAGTATACTTTGGCAATTTCACTTCTACTCAAACAATTACTAGGCTTACTAATCAAGCTTCGTCTCGGGTGAGTACTCGCGTTACGAGGAAGGCGATTACATCAAATACTTACCATACAAACACTCTTCAACCTTCTGTAGTAGGTCATGGTGCATTCGACCTACTTTACTATGCCAAAGTTGGAATTGGGTCTTTCGACGATTACCCAAAATTCAAGACTTACTACCTAGCCGTAGACACCGGCTCCCCACTCACTTGGCTTCAATGTGAAGCTTGTGCCAACCCGGGAAACCAGTGCTTCCCACAAATCGATCCGTATTTCCCAAATTCCAAGTCCAATACTTATATTCCTCTTAGACATGATAAAGGAGATTGTGTGCCCTCGAACAATCGAACCACTGAGGATGAAATGTGCATATTTCCTGCATTCTATGGGAATGGTCATACCGAATCTCTTGTTCAAGTGGCTTACGAAACGTTCACTTTCGAGAACAACCGAGAAAACGCTTCTCAAACAATCATCAACAATCTTCTATTTGGGTGCGTTTTCAACCAGAGTGGTTCCGGAATCACCGAGCCAACGATTATGGCCGGCCTTCTTGGGCTAATGCGAGGCGATCCGGCTTCTTTTCAAGTCCAACTCGACCCAGCCTCAGGCATAGGTCTTACTTTCTCGCATTGTTTCCCAAGCCTAGCCGAAAAGGGAGCCGGTGGTCAAGGTGTATAAGGTCCGACTACTTACCTTACGTTCGGGGAAGACGTACCTAAAGGTTCGGATTACCAAGTCACCCCTTTCCTCCCCAAGCCTAATGATGATTATTACTACATCAATATGTTCGACATTGCGGTAAATCAGGTTCGTCTACTCATTAATACTTCTATTTTTGAGGTGCATGATGGAGATGGTGGTGTAATCGTGGATTCTGGTTCCTCTGTGACCATGCTCATTCCCCCGGCTTTCGCCTCGCTCGAGAAGCACCTTGTGAGTCTGTTTTCGGCAAATCAGAGTTATCGGCGCAAAGCCGTAAATGAGTCATTTCCCCCACTATGCTATGACGTGAAGAAGAAGGGTGAAGGTTACGCCAATCTTCCCAAGATTGTGTTCCTGCTCCAGGATGCCGAATTCGAGATTTCGCCGGAGCAAGGCTTTATGGTGGCGCATGAGGGAGAGCAAGAGTATTTCTGCCTGATGATGGAGCCGTTTGATAAAATGCAGGTTAGCGTCATTGGTGCGTACCAAATGGTTAATCGTAGGTTGGTTTATGATAGTGCAAAGTCTGAATTGATATTTAGGAGTGAGGACTGCGGAAAGGATGTATAATTTGTTTCATCCAATTGTTTAATTAGAACTTTGATTTGTTGTAATATCATCCTAATAGTTGTAATATTGTGTTAACAAACGACTAGTTCGATTGTTCTGTTTTTATCCAAGTTTTTTAATTTCTTATGAGATTCTGGGGTGTTACATTACTACCCTACTAGTTTCGAGTCTTTCAATGACTAATTGACGAGCCCTCGAGTTTGACTCAGTCAGAGCTTAGATCGAAAGCTTCGTGGTAAACTTGGCATAAATGAGTAATTTGAGCTAGCATATACAAACGCGACTTGTCTAGGCGACTACGCTTGATCGGGTTAAATCAGTGTAGTCGGCATTGAAAGCAATATGATTATGATATCGGAGTTTCAAGGAGCCTAAATTAGTAAGAACGAATGAGTAATTACGTAACAAGTCCATGACTCATGTCAATCTTTTTTGTAATGTTCAAAAGCCGTCCAAATATGAAAATGAAATATGCATATATGTGAACTATTTAAGCTCTCCAAGTCGTGTATGTATAGAAAGAGCAAGATTAGCTTAATTTATTGAGCTAGTTGTGGCGACAAGTGTAGCAATTTGTAAAGTCGTCTCACCAATTTTGTTGACACAACACATTTTTAACTATTATTATAGCAATGAATTGGTCAGTAACGCAATGCAATTTGCTAGTACATACGTACATACAATAGCATCTTTCCGTGCAAATCATCGAATTGTAGTATCACGACCGAGCTTCACTTACGTAGTATTCTTAACGTGAGACACACTCTACTGTCTAATACGGAGTACATTATTAGCAAATGGACACTAAAGTATACTTTGGTTTTGGAGTCGTTACGAATAACGACCAGTCACAGAGTTTATACAAGAGATCAGACTTAGCACCACCATGTTGATTAAAAACATGTTTAAGACTACTAATCCATTTTACTGATCAGTTCCAACTAGTTAATTAAAAGCATATAAATTGAGCAATGCACCAAACTCAATCTCGCAACCTTTCAAATTCCAACTCATTTTCTTTCTACTCTGTCCCTCAAAAAAATGAGGACAGTACTATCACGAAACACACTGGTTCTAGCCGTACTAGCCGTAGTCTTGGTTACACTAACCACAACGGTTCACTCATCATCATGTGACCACGACAACGAGGCTAACCCGTCCGAGACAGTCGACACTACCGACGGAACCATCGTCGTTGAGTATCGCCGACAACTACAGACAATACAACCAAACAAGTTGTACTTGTGCCGTCCGGTTAAGGGCAAAAAAACAAAGGGAAAGAAGTCAACGAAGCAGAATTGTCAACGAGTTATTAGCCTCGGACGACAAGTAACATTACGAAAGGCTATTAAGCCAGGAACTTGTCGTGCCGCAATTCAACGCAAAGTAACTGTAAATAATTTCGGAAAGAAAAAGGTTGAGACTCGCGAAATTGGGAAGCTGTGTACGTTCAAAGCGGCCAAGAGCCCTAAACCAAAGCCGTCGCCTTCTCCTAAGCCGAAATCGCCGTCACCACCACCGTCATCGACCCCTAGTCCTGTGATTTCTGCTCCACCTCCTACTGTGGATGCTGCCGTGGCCCCTACGGTGGCTGAGGCTCCCCTCTATTTCCTTGACTTGTCACCAGCAACTGCTCCTCCGGCTGATGATGACTTGGGCGGCATAATTCTCGCCCCACCGGATGCTTAATTCGACTGCGTCTCCTACGTAGTTGCTAATTTCTCCACCATCCAAGTGTGTTGTACTGTTGTGGTTTCGATTACAATGGATTTCGTACCGTGTTTAATAATTTCACTTAATTCTTTACTTTTTGTTTGATTATATATTATGTGATTTTGTTTCATAATTTCCGATTGCATTCAAAGTTTTTCATTGATGAAATTATTTACGTATATCATTCATAAGCCGTAAGTTACAATATCACATTATGTAACTACCGAACATGATCAATCAGTTCATACCACATAAAACCATCTACAATGATTGAATAGCGCAATTCGATTTTTGAGTATCACAAGTCAAATTAAAGATGACTTAAATGAAAAAAAAATCAATATCGGGGGATGAACTAATTATCAATTATCAATCGATCGATCGATATCAATGGCGAGGCAAGGAGGCTAGTCATTGTACATTCGCACTCCTTTGAGCGTTATGGACATATGGTCATAGGAACAAACTTATTTATCAATTCACATCCCATCGGCCATCGCATGTACCTATATAATAGCCACGATACATAGACACGGAATTCAGCTTTTGAGTATAATACGCAGTGTTGAGGGTTTTCCAAATGTGTTCATCACAAAATATTGACCCACATCGTTTGTCCGATCTTATGACATCAATTAAGCACTCTCGCTCCATCCAATCTTATGACCCCAAGCATTCTCCATCGATCAACATAGCAAGAAATTAAAAGATGTCTCATAAATGGGTAGCGAATAATTCAAATTTTTTTTTGCATATAAAATCTTAAATGATGATCTCAGAATATGGAATTATACTTATGAGCTCCATTTATTCATATGGTAACATATCGTTTTGTTCCTAAACTAGCTAGGTCACTGTGCGATTCAACTTATTAAACAATGTTTTCTAATCAGATCATGTTTATTTAAATCAAATTAAATCAAAACAGCTTTATTCAAATCAAATTAGAATCAAGTCAATCACCAAATAACATAGCAAGAAAATATTTGTCATATATGGTATGGGTAGCGAATAATTCAAATGTTTGGTCATAGCGAATAATTCAAAATCATAAATGATCTCAAAATATGGAAATAACTTATGAACTCCATTTATATATATAGCAACATATCATTTTGTTCCTAAACTATGAGATTGTTGTTGACTAATACGTACTTCAATGCATGGGAATAATATTGGGGACTATAAATATGCACATCAAAAGGGATAGACGTACACATTATCGAACTATATACATCAAAGAAAAAAATTCATACATAGAGATAGAAATAATGGAAATGAGAATGCCAAACTTAATCCTCCTGATCTTGGTTTGTCTTCCCCTCAACTATGCCACTTCCAGAGTAATCCATCATCATCCTCCCGCAGCCGCGCCTGCGCCATCACCTTCCAATCAATTTTCCCCTTTAAACCCAAATGAACCCTATTTAGCTAAGATCGCGAATTATTCAGTGAACACGCATAACGAGGGAGAACATTTGCGTCACCCAAAACTAGCACCATTGGAGTTCGTCAAGGTGATCAAGGCTGGAGTGTTTGAAGTGTACGAAGTTTACGAGAGAAGTTCTGTCGTAATCATTGAGAGAAAGATATATAAACTCACAATTTCGGCAACACGAGACAAAAAGACATGTACTTATGACGCTTTGGTCACTATTAGTTTTATTACTCCTGGTTGGAAGCTCAACTCATTTGAGCCTGCTGTAGGTAGTTCATGCGCTTAATTAAGTCGATTGGGTAATAAGTCAGATTAGTGAGTAATTGTTAAAGCGACACTGAATATACTTATATACTCCACATATGAGTGTCGTATGTTGGAAAAAAAGAATGAATCAAGGAGTTTCTCATCCTATTGCCAATTGGGCTTAGTTAGAAATCTCATTATATAAAATAGTATGCCTCATTTTATCATGAATTTGCTGCATCCCAAGTGCTTACCTTTCAATATTACACTACTTCATTGTGCTGAAGAACCAATTAACACGAGAATTTGGGGGTAAAGCACAACCATTTCACCCATATAGTATCATTTGATCCATTCAAATAAATAGCATTTCATCCATATTACATGAATTGAGCAATCTTGCAAACCTTAAACCCATTATCTCTCAATCAATCAATCTTAACGATGAGGCGGAGAGTGGCGGCTCGAAATGTGGTGGATTTAGCCGTGGCGGCCTTAGCCGTAATTGCACTGATGCACGTGTGTGGTAAGTGCAGTATACGAGAATGATGAAGCCAAGTCGAAACAATGCATCGGCGCATATTTCAGCCAGTTTTGAACCCGCTGTTCCTCTGTCGCTAAAGTTTGTATAAAGTTACCGAGACATACAAATGAGGAAAATTATAAAATTAAAAGAAAATCGAAGCAATTAAAACAGAAAAACACAAGAACTTGCATTGCAAAACAGGATCGAGTATAACATTTTTATTAAAATTCAACGCTGAAATAAGTGAATTAAACAATCTTAACATGTTACTTTGTGTAAGCTGAGATTGATCACATACATATTCACATGTCCCATGTTATTGTGATAGTAGGTACGAATATGTAAAGTGCGGCAACCCATTGTTTTTGCTATCATTCGAAATTTGCAATGAATTGTTTACGATTTGCGTCAGTGTACAATAATATTCGCACTCCTTTGAGCGTTATGGTCATATGTTCATAGGAACGAACTTGATCAACTCCCATCCAATATCGTATTTACCTATCTACTATAAATCGATAACGGAATTAAACTTTAGAGTATAATATTAATAAGTGCCAAAGCTGCTCCTTTGTAAAAAATAAAAAAACAAAGTATTGTCCCATGGGTGATGATCCCGAGATAACATATCCATCAACCTTATGATCTCAAGCATTCTCAATTGATCAACATAGCAAGAAAAGATTTGGCATCATTAATGGGTATATATGTAGAAATTGTTTTTTGCAAAAAAATCCTAAATGATCTCAAAATATGGGAATATACTTATGAGCTCCATTTATTTACATAGAAAGATACTATTTTGTTCCTAAACTATGAGATTGTTGTTGACTAATACTTTAATACAAATCATATTGGGTGTGGGGGGCTCAGATCGTATCTCGATTTCCCACCAACTTCTTGTAAATCATTATTGATTTTTAGCATCAAATCAAATATAATATACTTATTGGGGACTATAAATATGCCCATCAAAAGGGATAGACGTACACATCGACCTCTTTACATCAAAGAAATAAAACTCACGATCATATAGATAGACAAGTAATTAATCATGGACGTGAGAATGCCAAACTTAATCGTCCTATTCTTGGTTTGTATTCCCCTCACATACGCCACTTCCAGAGTAATTCAGCCTCTCACGGCCGCGCGCCATCACTATCCGAATATACTCCTTTAAACCCGAATGATCCCGACATAGCTAAGATAGCGAATTATGCAGTGGACACGTACAACAAGGAAGAGCATTTGCGCCACCCAACACTAGCACCATTGCAATTCGTCAAGGTGATCAAGGCCGGGGTGCACAATGTGGATGAGACCGGGATATATGAACTCACTATTTCGGCAACACGAGACAAAAATACATGTACTTATGACGCTAACCTCACTCATTATTTGACTACTCTTCGTTGGATGCTCAATTCATTTGAGCCTGCTAAAGGTAGTTCATGCCCTTAAGTTGATTGTGTAATAAGTCAAATTACTCCAAAAGTTAATTCTAAATCCCAGATGTGTGTAAGACTAATCGAAAGATTATAAAATCATTTGATCGATTTTAAAAAATATAGCATTTCACCCATTGATGGGCATATTTAAAAAAAATGAATTTAGCGATCTAGCAAATTCAAGCTTAAACCCATTTTCTCTCAATCAATTAATCAATCAATCAATCTTAACGATGAGCCGGCAAATGTCGCGAATTGTGGTGAATTTAGCCACATTTAAGGATCATCACTTTCCAACTCTATAATTTAAGGACTCTGGCACGCACTCTGCCAAAGAACCGGTCTATAATAGAACCGAGTTGTTTCGTTGAGTTCTCGGGTTTGGCTTGGTCAAAGCTAGGCTCGAAAATGTATTGACCAGGCGCGAGGCGAACTAGATTAAAAAGAGTTGCATTGGGAACTCGGGATCTAGCATCGATCATTGACAATGCTCAGCTTGTTTTAGCACCCTTGTCATTTCTTTCTTAAAATTATGTCGTTTTATTTGTGATTTAATTTGGATGGTTTAAGAAAAAAAAAAAAAAAAACTCTTAGATGAATTGTCTTTTACATCATGAAAGTAACTTATTTTACCCAAGAATTAAATAATCGTAACATGTTACTTTGTGTAAGATCAGATTGATCACATACATATTCACATGACCCATGTTATTGTGACCGTAGGTACGAATATGTAAAGTGCGGCAACCCTTTTAATGTTGCAGTTTGTAATGTAGCCATTGTTTTTGCTATCATTCGAAATTTGCAATGAACTGTTTACGAATTGTTGTCATTGTACACTAATATTCGCACTCCTTTGAGTGTTATGGTCATATGTTCATATAGGGAATGAATTTCATCAATTCACATCCCATCGCATTTACCTAGCTATTTACAATAAATGCACAACGAAATTCGGATTTTGAGTATAACAAGTGCTAAGGGTTTTCCAGGTGTGTTCATAACGTATTGTCCTATGGGTGATGATCCCGAGATAACATATCCATCAACCTTATGATCTCAAGCATTCTCAATTGATCAACATAGCAAGAAAAGATTTGTCATCATTAATGACATTAATGGGTATTTGTGTAGGAAATCTTTTTGCAAAAAATCCTAAATGATCTCAAAATATGGGAATATACTTAAGAGCTCCATTTATTTACATAGAAACATATTATCTTGTTCCTAAACTATGAGATTATTGTTGTTGACTAATACCTCAATACAAATCATATTGGGGACTATAAATATGCACATAAAAAGGGATAGACGTACACATCGAACTCTTTACATCGAAGAAAGAAAACTCATATAGACAAGTAAATTATGGACGTGAGAATGCCAAACTTAATCGTCCTATTTTTGGTTTGTATTCCTCTCACATACGCCACTTCAGTAATTCAGCCTCCCACGGCTGCGCCATCACCATCCGAATATACTCCTATAAACCCAAATGATCCCGACATAGCTAAGATAGCCGATTATGCAGTGTACACGTACAACAAGGGAGAGCATTTGCGCCACCCGAAACTAGCACCATTGCAGTTCGTCAAGGTGGTCAAGGCTGGGGTGCACAATGTGGATGAGACCAGGATATATAAACTCACTATTTCGGCAACACGAGACAAAAATACTTGTAATTATGACGCTGTCCTCACTAATTATTTGACTACTCATCGTTGGAGGCTCTATTCATTTGAGCCTGCTAAAGGTAGTTTATGCCCTTGAGTTGATTGTGTAAGTCAAATTACTCCAAAAGTTAATTCTAAATCCCTGATGTGTGTAAGACTAATCGAACAATTATAATATCATTTGTTCGATTTAACAAAATATAGCATTTCACCCATATAACAAAATTTAGCGATCTAGCAAAGCTTAAACCCATTTTCTCTCAATCGATTAATCGATCAATCTTAACTATGAGCCGGCAAATGCCCGAATTGTGGTGAATTTAGCCACATTTAAGGATCGTCAGTTCGTCACTTTCCAACTACATAATTTAAGGACTCTGGCACCCTGCCAAAGAACCTGTCTTTAATAGAACCGAGTTGTTTCGTTGAGTTCTCGGGTTTGGCTTGGTCAAAGCTAGGCTCGAAAATGAACTGACCAGGTGCGAGGCGAACTAGATTAAACAGAGTTGCGTTGGGAACTCGGGATCTAGCATCGATCATTGACAATGCTCAGCTTGTTTTAGCACCCTCGTCATTTTCTTTGTGAAAATTTGGTTGTTTATTTGTGATCTAATTGATGGTTTAAAAAAAAAAACCTCATAGATGAATTGTCTTTTACATCATGAAATTAACTTATTTTGGCACCATGCCAATTGCCCATTATTGCTTCGACATTTTACTCATGTCACATTGGACTTATACGGCCTCTCTCGCCATTTAATTGAAACCAAATTGAAGGACATGAATTACCTTAAATTTAAGCTAGCTGGCTCAATTCTCCTGAGCCTCAAACCGGGTTATAAGTTGTCAAAATTAATTGACATCTAATATTTACACGAATTTGGATTCGTTCTACGAAAAATTTTGAGTGAGTCGATTAGGCCTCTGCAATGCCAAAAATTAACATCATTGACAGTCGATATATAATTATGGCCAAAGTTGTCGAAATTAATTGACATCTATTGTCAGAAATTATACTAAGGTAGTACATCAAGTAAAGATTATTTCACGGGAGGAGTCCTCATTAGTCAATATTATTATTTCAGATTTCAGAGCCTGAAATAGCAGTAGGATTTGAACAGGATGTCATTGCCTTAAAAGGATTATATCAACTGCGCAATATGAGTACTTTAGTTTGTGGTAATATAATCCTAGTAATTGTAGTCCAAGTTTATTATCATCAATGAAACATGGGGTGTGTTACTATGTTCATGTCTATGATTCGTGCTAGAAACTTTTCATTCCAAATTCAAGAATACTATCGATATAATTAATATTATTACATTGTTTGTCCATCGAGTTCACCACCAATAGAACTCAACGGTTACACCTGCTTGTTCAACGCTGTATTTAGATCCGGTTGTTTTAAAATGAACGCTAGGCCAAAAACTTGTATTAAGCGTGACCTGAAAGTTTAGGAATCAGGAAGAAGGTGTTGGGCCGAAAACGAGTTGGGTTACCCGGTTTATAAGTGTGTTGTAGCCCATTTATACCCAAAAGCTTAAGCCAATGGGTAAACGCACAACCACACTTATAAACACCTCTCAGTTATCTTGTTTTTCCAATGTGGGACAATTTTACACATATGAGAAATTCCCAACAATCTCCCCCTTCACATATGTGTTCCTCCAACTCCCCCTTGATTGTGCACCTTGCTCTAGGTAGTCATGGCTATACCCATTCATCATGACCCATTAGAGCCCATAGGTGAATTTCGCCGTTCATGGGTCATGCTTCCGCTTCATGACCCGCATTCACCCGAACACCAGCACAATCGTAGAGCCCAAGACGCCTGGCTCTGATACCAGATGTTGGGCCAAAAACGAGTTGGGTTACCCGGTTTATAAGTGTGTTGTACCCCATTCATACCCAAAAGCTTAAGCCAATGGGTAGAGGCACAACCACACTTATAAGCACCTCTCACTTCTCTTGTTTTTCCAATGTGGGACAATTTTACACATATGGGAAATTCCCAACAGAAGGTTTAGACATCTTATTGTGTATCAATGTATTGTCATATGGAATTTACGAGGTGTGTGTAAGTTTTGGAGGAAGACTTTAAGTGTGTATACATCACTAAATATATATGGGGTAATTTGGGTATTTTGTTTGCTTTTATGTGGTGAAGAGAAAAATGGGAATGTGATGGGACATGTAACTCAAAAATGATTCATATACATTTGCAAATGCATATATTATACAAATATCCTTTTCTAAGTTTTGTAATTATATCGATATATATCATTAGACAAAAATGATGTGATAGTGATGTTTCAGCTGCATGATTAGTATTTGTTTATAGCACAATTGCTTATTTTACCTAAGGCATAATGTAGGAGAGTAGGACACATTTAGTATGAGAAACGATCGAGGCAAGTAGTGTTGCAATAGCGAGTCGTTTTATATGTTGTCTTTTTTACCAAATGAAATAGATAGAGCTTAATATGTTTCAGCAAGAGTGGCTATCTATCATAAAATTTTGACAACAATTGGAATTCGATTGGTTTCAAAATTTTGGTTAAATTGGTCAGGATCGAAGTATATAATCCACGGCTTTTAAGCCAATATGGCTTCGAAATATAATCAACTCAAATGTCTGTAGAAGCGTCAAGGACAGTAGGAGTCAAACTAGATGATCCCAAAATACTTGTGACCTTAAGCACCCTAAAGATTTATCATTACATGATCCCAAAATACTAATGATCGAGCTGCATGCCTCCATTAATTGTATTTAAAGCAAAATATTCTAATGTTCAATGAAAACTACGAGATTCTATTGTAGACATTGAATACACGACGACTATAAATATATGCACATCAAAAGGGATAGTCTCATCAATCAAACATTATTCAAACCCTACCTATACACTACACATTCATACATACATCAAACAAATTGTAACAATGAACATGATAATGTCAAAACTCGTTCTCCTGTTCTTGGTTTGTATTCCCCTTACATATGCAACTTCGAGAATCATTCATGCCGCCGAAGCAGAACCCGTTGCGGCCGGACCAACGACATCGGGATATACTCCTATGGACCCAACTGATTTCTTCAGTACTTTTAGTGCGTATAATGCATTGAACCTTTATTACGATGCGGAACTTAAGCGCCATCCTAAAGTAGTACCATTAGATTTCGTTAAGGTGATCAAGGCTAGAGTGGAATATTTTTACGGCCCTGGCGAAAAAGAGGTGGAGAGCCAGAAGGTTGATCTCACTATTTTGCTCGCACGAGATAAAAAAATTACATGCACTTACGACGTTGTTATTAGATATGGTGAAACTCCTTCAGAATCTAATGCGAAGCTCATCAAATTTGTACTTGCTAATGGTAGTCGTCCATGTCCCTAATTTGGTTAAGTATACATGGGTCCGATATCGATTTCGCTTGGTTATTATAAGTTTATTATTATTAAGTAATAAGATGTGATGATGTAATTAAATTGAGAATGAAGGAGCAACACATATGACGTTGTTTCGCGTCTACCTACCAACTTCTTGTAATTTTCTCATAATTTCATAATAATAATATTGATTTAGATAAGTGTTTTATAATAACAATAATATATAAAACATGCTTTTATTTATTTCAATTTTCGTATATTTTTGCATTTCCCTTTTGTTACTCTTCTCTTTTATAGTCTCACCCTTTTGTTTTTGTCTATTCATCTCTTTTTACAACAAAGGCGTGTTAAATTACATAATAATATTACAGTTTATTTTTGGATATCTCTTAACCAGCACCCGAGGAATAATCAAATCCATGCCCCTGGTACGACATCTAATTTATAGCAAAACGCCAAAAATGTTTAGCCCCTGAGATATCATAATACATGGTTTTGCGGAAAAGGAGTCTCATGCATTTGTGCAGAAAAAAATGTGACGGTAATGTGGCAGGTGGAGAAAGTAATTAGACCTATTCTTATTGAACACACATGTGGTTTTCTCGTATACCACTAGGTAAGCCATTAGTGAGCACTTTTTAAAGGGGGGCCACTTTTAACCAAATATAAGCATTATAAGCATTATATAACATTATGTTTTGGGTAATTTTGACCCGTTTTCTGAAAGTAGTCGTATGTTCTCAAAAATTTTCTCGCATACATGTTTTGAATCCTTATAATGGAACTGAGTGTCGTTTCCCCTGTTTGAAAAGTTTTTCAACCTATTTCGATACATTATATCCCCGCGCCAACTATATAAATTCGCAGATTTAGGTACATAGAATTAATTTTTATCTCTCAATTTTCAGGAAACCTTATAATATGACACCGCGAAACTAATAGGATAAATTTTAGCACTTTTTTGAATCGGGCCATTTTTGTCCAAACACGTGCATTAATACCTTGTGTTTTGGGCAATTTTGACCTGCTTTCTGAAACTAGTCGTATGTTCTCAAATTTTTTATCGCATACATGTTTTGAATCCCCATAATGGAAGTGAGTGTCGTTTCCCCCGTTTGAAGATTTTTCAACCCTTTTCGGTTCACTTTGTCAGCCCAACCTACCATATAAATTTCGCTGATTTAGGTACATAGAACTAGTTTTTACCCCTCAATTTTTGGAAAACCATATTTTATGACACCACAGAACTATTGGAAGAATTTAAGTACTTTTTTAATCGGAGCCATTTTTCACCAAAAACGTGCATTATACCCTTGTGTTTTGGACAATTTTGACCCGTTTTCTAAAAGTAGTCGTATGTTCTTAAAAAATTTCTTCCATACATGTTTTGAATCCCCATAATGGAAGTGAATGTCGTTTTCCCCGTTTGAAGAGTTTTTCAACCCATTTCGGTTCACTTTATCCGCAAAGCCTACCATATAAATTTCGCTGATATAGGTAGATAGAACTAAATTTTACCCCTTAATTTTTAGGAAACTTCATCATATGACACCGCAGAACTATTGGAAAATTTTGAGCACTTTTTTAATATGGGCCATTTTTACCTTGTGTTTTGGGCAATTTTGACCAGTTTTCTGAAAGTAGTCGTATGTTCTTAAAAAATTTTCCGCATACATGTTTTGAATGCCCATAATGGAAGTGAGTGTCGTTTCCCCTGTTTGAACAGTATTTCAACCCATTTTATTACACTTTATCCGACGAGCCTCCTATATATATAAATTCGCTGATTTACGTATAAAAAATTGGTTCTTACCCCTCAATTTTTTGGGAAACCTTATTATATGATACCAGGGAACTATTGGAAGAATTTCAGCACTTTTTTTTTTCAAGCCCATTTTTGACTAAAAAACGTACATTGTAACCTTCTATTTTGGTCAATTTAGTCACATTTTTGGAACTAGTCGAGTGTTTTCTAAAAGTTTCTCGCATCCATGTGTAAAATGCCCATAATGGAAGTGAGTGTCGTTCCCCCGGTTTGAAGAGTTTTTTCAACCCATTTCGGTACACTTTATCCGCCAAGCCTACCATATATATTTCGTGATTTAGGTACATAGAATTAGTTTTTACCCCTCAATTTTTAGGAAACCATATTTTATGACACTACGGAACTATTGGAATAATTTGAGCACTTTTTTAATCAGGGCCAATTTTTCCAATTTTGACCAAAAATTTGCATTATAACCTTGTTTTTGGACCATTTTAACCCGTTTTCTGAAAGTAGTCGTATGTTCTCAAAAAATTTCACGCATACATATTTTTAATCGCCATAATGGAAGTGAGTGTCGTTTCACCCGTTTGAAGAGTTTTTCAACCCATTTTGGTTCGATCACTTAATCCGCAAAGCCTACCATATAAGTTTTGTTGATATAGGCAATAGAATTAATTTGGACCCCAAAATTTTTGAGAAACTTCATAATATGACGCCGCGGAACTATTGGAAGAATTGGAGCACTTTTTTAATCGGGGCCATTTTTTTTATCAAAAACGTGCATTTATAACCTTGTATTTTGGGCAATTTTGACCAGTTTTTTGAAAGTAGTCGTATATTCTCAAAAAATTTCTCGCATACATGTTTTTAATGCCCATAATTGAAGTGAATGTTGTTTCCCCCGTTTGAAGAATTTTTCAACCCATTTCCTTACATTTTATCCGAAAAGCCTACCTTATAAATTTCGCTTATATAGGTTCATAGAATTAATTTTTACCCCTAAATTTTTGGGAAACCTCTTCATATGACATCAGGGAACTATTGGAAGAATTTGAGCACATTTGTTTTTTGAAGGCCATTTTGTACCAAAAAACCTTGCATTGTAACCTTCTGTTTTGGGCAATTTAGACCCGTGTTCTTAAAATATTCGACTGTTTTCGGAAACCTTCTCGCATACATGTTTTAAATCCCCATAATGGAAGTGAGTGTCATTTCCCCCGTTTGAAGAGTTTTTCAACCCATTTCGGTACACGTTATACGCCATGCTTACCATATAAATTTTGCTGATTTTTAGGTACATAGAATAAGTTTTTACTCCGCAATTTTTGGGAAACCATATAATATGACACCGCGGATCTATTGGAAGAATTTGAGGACTTTTTAATCGGGGCCGTTTTTCACCAAAAACGTTCATTATAACCTTGTATTTTGGGCAATTTTGACCTGTTTTCTGAAAGTAGCAGTATGTTCTTAAATTTTCTCGCATACATGTTTTAAATCCCCATAATGAAAGTGAGTGTCGTTTCCCCCGAATAGTTTTTCAACCCATGTTGGTTCACTTTTCCGCAAAGCCTACGATATAAATTTCACTGATATAGGTATATAGAATTAATTTTTACCTCTCAATTGTTGGGAAACCTCTTAACATGATAGTACGTAACTATTGGAAGAATTTGAGCACCTTTTTTTTTCGAGGCCTTTTTTGACCAAAAAACGTGCGTTATAACCTTCGCTTTTTGGCAATTTTGACCCGTTTTATGAAAGTAGCCGAATGATTTCAAAAAATTTCTCGCATACATGTTTTGAATCCGCATAATGTAAGTGAGTGTCGTTTCCCCTTATTGAATAGTTTTCAACCCATTTAAGTACACTTTATCCACCGAGCCTACTGTATAAATTCATTGATTTAGGTATATAGAATTGGGTTTTACCCCTCAGTTTTTGGGAAACCTCATAATATGACACGAGTGAACTATTGGAAGAATTTGAGTACTCTTTTTTCAAGGCCATTTTTTTGCTAAAAAACGTGCATTGTAACCTTCTGTTTTTGTCAATTTAGACCCGTTTTCTTAAAGTAGTCTAATGTTTTCGAAAAATTTCTCGCATACATGTTTTTAATACCCATAATGAAAGTGAGTGTCGTTTCCCACGTTTGAAGAGTTTTTCAACCCATTTCGGTGCACTTTATCCGCTGCGCCTACCATATAAATTCGCTGAATAAGGTATATAGAATTGGTTTTTACCCCTCAATTTTTGGGAAACCTAATAATATGATACCGCGGAACTATTGGAAGAAAATGAGCAATTTTTTAATCCGGGCCATTTTTGACCAAAAAGGTGCATTATAACCTTGTGTTTTGGGCAATTTTGACCCGTTTTCTGAACGTAGTCGTATGTTCTCAAAAATTTTCTCGCATACATGTTTTGAATCCGCATAATATAAGTGAGTGTTGTTTCCCCCTATTGAAGAGTTTTTAAACTCATTTCGGTTCACTTAATTCGCAAAGCCTACCATATAAATTTCGCATCAATTGGAATCTTAAAATAGAAACACAACAATTCTGTTCATGTTCAAGGTCTGGACCTATAATATCACATAGGCACCTATATAAGCATATTTTACAGGCAATGACATGAAATTTGCTTAAGAAGTTTAATTGAGTCTCATTCTCCCATTGATGTTATCATGATGTAATTGTGACATTACACCATTTTCATTGGGGGGTCTCAAATGAGTCTTAAAGTAGAAAAAATGAGTCTCAAAATGAAAGACCCCCAATATAGATCAAGGGAAAGAGTCTAAAAAATTGAGACGGTCTATGTTTTTAGCTAGAGACCGTCTCAAAAGTCTCAAGAATTAACTAAGTGGGGCCCACTAGTAATTAGCGTTGTTTTTATATTATTTTGGCTCAATTAATAATTAAAAAGTAAATGTTTGAGACCCAAAAATAGAAGTCTCACCATTGAAAAGTAGAGTCTCAAATTGAGTCTCATTCTCTATTTGATGTCAACATGATGTAACTATGACATCATATTGGTATTTGAGACCCAAGTAAGTCTCACCAATAAGTATGCTCTAATTGTTATTTGAGACCTAAATTGAGTCTCACCAATAACGATGCTCTAAGTGAGTGGTCGTTTGGTTGTCAGATTAAATCAAGGGATTAGAATTCCCATGAATTGAAAAAATTAGAGGTGTTTAATTTGGTTAGCCAAATTTATAGGAATTGATAATTCATGAAAATTTCCAATTCCTACAAAATGGGGATTTAGCTTTACCTAGCCCCCTTGGTAATTGGTAATTTCTATATGAATTTACTTCATACATCTAACCAAACAATTTTGAAGAAATTCCCAAATTCCCTTGTACAACTAAATAATGACCACTAAAATCACAGGGGTACACGCTGGAATTTCCAAAAAAAAAAAAAAAAACATTAATGGTGCATTAATGACATGATCCAAAGTAGTTTATAAGCTCCATTCATGCATAGTAACATATGATATTCTTCTTAAACTAAAACGCACCTCTTTTATTATATACGACTTCAATTCATAATTATCATCAACTATTTGACTAATGAATAAATGAGGATTATTGTGGACTATATATATGGACACCAAGAGGAATAGACTCATCAAATAAACGATTTCTTATCGATACACAAGTATATGGACATGAGAATGTCAAACGTAGTTTTCCTACTCTTGGTTTGTCTTCCCCTCACATACGCTACCTCGCGGGTCATTTTGGGTGATACAAAACCCGCTGAGGCTGCGTCATCACCGTCAGGGGATACTACTTTCGATCCAAATGATCCTGTCATAGTCGACTTGGCGAATTATGCAGTGAACACGCATAACAAGGCGGAACATTCCCGCCGTAGTCAGCTAGCACCATTGCAATTCATCAAGGTGATTAAGGCTACAATGCACATTGTCGACGACGACCCTAGCGCTTGGGTTAAACGTAGGGTATATAACATCACTCTTTCGGCCAAACGAGATGCTAATCCATGTACTTACGACGCTGTTATTAGTTTTTGGCCTCTTAATAGGGTGCTCACCTCATTTAAAGGCAGTTCTCCTTCATGTCCTGTTGGTTAAGGTTTGAGATTATATGTGTAATTCCAATAAATGAGAAAATCTTGTAGTACCAAAATTTTTGTCGATTTGTCAATCGCCCTACGGCCCTACATATATCGATCAGTTTATGTTTTAGAATTTGAATCGTACCTTGTACGGGTGGCATCTCCACGTTACGATCTAAACAAATGACAATTAGGACTACAATGATATGACGTGAATGGGTGATACTAGTCTCGAATACCTACAGGTCTCAGGGTTAGGGATCAGAGAATATAACTTTGTAATCAAATCGAGCCAGTATAGACTAACGATCGTATCGATTATTGTACGTTGATAATTGTTAACAACATCACATAATGCATATCAAGAGTACAGTAGAAGATTTAAAATCACATAATATGACTACGAAGTCATTAATTCTTAAACCAGACTTAATTAACTAGCACAATTGTCATTCTTAAACCAGAGCTTGGATTGTTTCAAGTCATAGATGAACCTGTGATCAACCTGCTGGTATGCTCCAATGATTGTCGAGTAATCGTCAGGTTGCATCATAAGACAGAAATATTCCGGGAATAACTCCGACCGTGACCCTGTGTTTTCACCGACCATGAACCCTTGTTTAGGCCGGATCTCAAAGTAACTGTCCTGGAACAGGAACACAATTGTAGGGAGATTGAGGTATCCCTCAGCACGAATCATGTCGTAGCACAGAAGTGAACTCATCGTCTCATTCTCGGCCTTCACCCGCGGCCAGTAGTTGTCATTCGTAGAAAACAACGAGATCAAGTACTTCTTAAGTGCAGCGTACGCTGGAGTCACCAGGAAAGTAATAGTACTTCCGGAATCAATAACCACAGCACTGTCGTCTTCTCCTTGTGATCCAAATGTTGCAGGCGGGATGTGGAGGCGATCACGGTTGACGATTATGTCAATCATATTGATGGAGTAAGACTCATCATGGACCGGCAGGAGTTGTGTAGACTGGAACCCATCAGAAGTTTGAGGCACATCATCCCCAAATAGCAGGTAAGTGTTGTCCTGCTGCTGCTGATCCTGGTCTGTTAAACTTGGAAAGCAGTATGAGAAACTGAGGCCAACTCCAGAGGCAGGATCTAACTGCATTTGTAAAGACGTTTTGCCTTTGTCAAGGCCGAGAATTCCAGCCATTAATGTTGGTTCTGTAAATCCAGGAAACGTTTGGTTGAATCCACACCCAAATATCATGTTCCTTACTGTCACAGGAACATCAGTGTCGGACTCGAACGTGAAGGTCTCGTAAGCAGCCTCACCAGCAGTCCGGAAGCTACCGTCCCCATAACTGATGTTGTAGGTGCAGAGTTCATCATCATCAGATGAGGAGTTGTTCTTTGCTGATGCAGGTACACAAATGTCATGGCTGTGTTTCAGAGGGACATCTGTGTAGGATTGATTGTTTGGGAAAGGTGGGTTAATTTGTGGGAAACAATGCTTTCCTGGTTCCTTACATGCTTCACACTGAAGCCAGGTAAGTGAGGAGTCGGTATCTATGGCGAAATAGTAAGGCTTGGATACAGGGTTGCTGTCGAACCAACCAACTCCAATTTTGGCGAAGTATAACAGGTCAAAGACACCGTGGCCAACTACAGAAAGCCGGAGAATTTTGGACGTAAAGGGGTTCGAGTTGTTGTTCCTCCTGCTGACTCGAGATTGAGCCAGGTTGACAAACTTCTCCATTTTTTCAGATGTAGTCAGGTGGCCAAAGTAGGCAGGTGACTCGAGCGACGTAGGCAGGATGACCTTAATCTTAAGGCCATGAGATGTGCAAAAAAGCAGGATAAGGGGGAAAAGAAACTGAGAAACCTCAGAGAATGTCATCATGATTTTGTTCTAAAATCTAAATCTGAACTGTGAACTCATGAGTCATGAGTGACCCAGTTCTTATAGAAGCAATCCCATAATGTGCCAATTAATTGCACACTTAAAATAGAAAGATAATCATTCCGCTCCCGGACAAATTTTGACCTATAATATCACATAGGTACCTAGATAATACAGAATTATTGGCAAATGACACCAAATCTGCTTAAGTAGTCTGCAAAACGCAATCGATAAATCTGTATCTTGCTAATCAATAACATCACTAATTAATTTTACAGTATGCTAATCTCTGATGTCTCAAATTTATACGATCAGGGTACCACAGAGCGAGCATACTCCGTATGACCGTATCTATCAATTTCTATTGATGCAACTCAATAACATCACTAATTAATTTTACAGTATGCAAATGAGTGAACAAGTATTTGTCAAAGCAACCCCATCATGTTCCCATAAACTTCAATCAATTGGACTCTTAAAATAGAAACACAACAATTTTGTTCATGTGCAAGGTCTGGACCTATAATATCACATCGGTACCTAAATAAGCAAATTTCATGGGCAATGACACCAAATCTGCTTAAGAAGTCTGCGAAACACAATCGACAAATCTGCATTTTCTGATAAATAACATTAACAGAAAATATGTTTACAATATGCTAATTCATAAGAATGTGTAACATCATCATATAAGGAAGTCTAGAGAAAAAAGAAATGACTCAGCATATATTTAGCCGGAAACTTTAAATCGATGGTGGTTTCATCTTTCTGATGTCTGAAACACAAGAAAATTTTCAATCAGGGTTTCACAGAGCATATATATCTAAATCTCATTTCAATACAACTCAACACGACATCAGATTCATCGGCCTAAAACCATTTCCATTAAGACAGTCTACCAAACTGTGTTGATCACAAGTCTCAAGTCTCAACAGAATCGTATCAGCATGAATGTAAAAGATTAGACCATACGGAGTATTAAGTAGAAACTAGTAACAGCAATCAACTAGTAGTGGAAATCTCTGTATTTCGAAAATACAAAGGAATGACAGACCAAATCAAAACCTTCTATACAACAACAGAGC
>JBBYHQ010265093.1:0-22417 GCA_038382645.1 Spergularia azorica
ACATTAAACGTTTTTGAATCCGACCCATTTTGTTGAATATTTATTTTTTGAGCCCTATTTCGAAAAAAAATTCAACATTTTAATGCACTTGTTTATTACATCTTGCTACGATGATACGTAGATATCAAAGCTGAAGTACCTTAATATTTTCGTTTCATGTATAAAAGAATTGGTCGTTAATCAGACTTTTTCTTGTAGTGATAGTATTGAAAACTAAAAAGTAAATCATAGAAATTTGAGTGCACGGTAATAACTAAACACGTACCTGGTCTGAGAATTCTCATGCACTTAGCTGAATTTATACATTTAAGATTCTACAATGTCTTTTATATAAAAAGTCAAAATGGGTTTCAAAAAGAAAAAGTTGAATTAATTACATGTTTTTGTTATTCTTCTCCATTATTGAACATCTCAAATTCTCAATCAATTATACTAATTGTTGAAAGATAGAGATTTGTGTGTCCACACACCCCACTAATTTCTTCCAACACTTACTCACAAGTGCTCTAAGAACTTTAGAAAAAGAAAGAACAAAATGATGAAAATTAAAGAATTGCTCATACGTTTAAATTGCCAACAAAGACGACTGTAGAGAGTTAGAGACTATTAATGAAATTCTATTTCTTATCGATTCGCATTCACATGCATATACTAACATTTGTCCATCAACTCAGAGTAACTCTCAACGCCTACACCAGAATGATGATTCGTTAATATGTTTCATAATAGTTCCAATTTAAAAATACCAAATTTACCTGCCGAAATTATTAACATGTGCTTTTACGATCCAAAAGTATACCTACCAAAACAAGTAACAACTAGAGGCTACCAATTCAAAGTTCTAATTACTTTTTCAACAACCTCAACTCAACTATAAAATGGTAAAAATGGCATGAAAAACCCCATTTCATTTGGCATACTCCGCAATTCCGCATACATACACCACCAAAAATCATAAGTTGACTTTCACAAACTTTTCCTTGATAAATTTCTCAATCACTCTCACTTAATTCGCGGAAACATTTAAAAAATTCAAACCTAATTAAAATAAAATTAAACTTCGCGTATACTCTACACAATCACATATATGTTGATAATATGTATTCAACATCAACAACAACAACAAAATCCAACTCAAAAATCTCAGCTAATTTCGACAAATTCAACGTTGTTCATGACCCAGAAAACCCAGAAAAAACCCGAAAATCTAGTACAAAAAAACAGAGGAATAAACCATCATCATCATCATCAATGGCGGCCGCGGAATTCTTCACGTTTGCGTGTTTAAGAAATGAGGGAGGAAGCAGTGATCTTTCGCCGAGACCGCATTACCCGTCAATGTTAAAGTATCCGAAAGGCGTCTCGACGAAAGAGAGGAAGAAGCTTGAACTTGAAGGCTCTGAATGCAAAGCTCTGTTTTCAGTAACTGGTATGACTTGCTCTGCTTGTGCTGGTTCTGTTGAGAAGGCGATTAAGCGATTACCCGGAATTCGAGAAGCTGTTGTTGATGTTTTGAATGATAGGGCTCAAGTTTTCTTCTACCCGTCTTTTGTTAATGTGAGTTTTTATTTATTGTCTAATTATTATTAAACTTGAATTTGAAAGTTTTGAACTTTTGGTATGATTTGATTTTTGTTTTGTGGGTTTTGATTGATTTGTGGAGTATTGGTGTTTTCTTGTGTTAATTTGGGGGTTAAATTGCGTGAGATTTGGTGAAAAGATCTGATCTTTTTGTGGGCTTACTTTAAAGTTAAGTGATTTGTGAAGTACACCTCCTTCCAAGTCAAGGAAAATATAACTTTTCGAGACGCATATGAGGTGATAAACGAAAAATGATACAAGTTTGGAGTTCATTAAATCTGCGGAAAAGTGATGTTACATTTCGTATAGATTGGATTGAGTAGTTGAGCGAGACTTGAGAAGAATTGAGGTGAGAATGAAAATATGAGGGTTGATTTGGTTAACTTAAATGAGGTTAGGAAATGTTGGATGTTGGTTGTATACTTGTATACAATAATTGTCTAACTTCTTTATAGGTAAGATGTTTTTAGGGTTTTCACTTTATGAAATTGGGATTCATGTGAATTCTTTAAGTTTTAATACCTTTGCACTTTTTGTGAGTTGTGTGTAGAAATTTGTGGTAAATATAATTCAATTTTTCGTGAATCGTTGGGTAAAATGTGCACATATATGGTTTGTATAGGTGGAAACAATCCGAGAGACTATAGAGGATGTCGGGTTTAAGGCCGCGTTGATTGAAGATGATAATCATCAAGGTGGCAGTATTCAGGTATGTAGAGTACACGTAAAGGGAATGACTTGCACTACTTGTGCAAATTCCGTTGAAGCTAGTCTTTTAGGAGTTCATGGTGTAAAAAAGGCGCAAGTGGCCTTAGCAACTGAGGAGGCTGAAATTCACTATGATCCGAAGGTGGTTAGCTATACTGAGTTACTTGAAGCTGTGGAAGATGCTGGGTTTGAAGCTATACTTCTTAGTACAGGAGAAGATCGAAGCACAGTGGTGCTTAAAGTCGAGGGTGTTACAGCTGTTCACTCTTGGAAGATGGTGGAGAGCTCACTGCAAGCACTTCCTGGTGTTCAAACTGTTGACATGGATGCAACATTGCAGAAAGTTTCGCTTTCTTATAAGCCAGACATGACAGGACCTCGAACTTTCATTGAAGTGATTGAGTCAACAGGATCAGGGCGGTTCAAGGCAATGATTTATCCTGAAGAAGGTGGGAAGGATTCTCACAAACAGGAGCAAATTAGGCAGTATTATCAATCATTCAAGTGGAGTTTGATTTTCACAATCCCGGTGTTTCTGACCTCTATGGTGTTGATGTACATTCCTGGCATTAAGCATGCACTGGACACCAAAGTCGTGAAGATGTTAACAGTTGGAGAGCTACTGAGGTGGATCTTATCGACTCCTGTCCAATTCGTTATAGGTTGGAGATTCTACACTGGGTCATATAAGGCATTGAGGCATGGTTCTGCTAATATGGATGTTCTGATTGCCTTGGGGACTAATGCTGCTTACTTTTATTCGGCCTACACAGTGCTCAGAGCGGCTACTTCTAAGCATTTTGAGGGGACTGATTTCTTTGAAACGAGTGCTATGCTCATTTCCTTTGTTCTCCTAGGTAAGTACCTTGAGGTTTTGGCCAAGGGGAAGACGTCTGCAGCAATTGCTAAGCTCATGAACTTGGCTCCCGAGACAGCAACACTCTTAACCCTTGACGCAAATGGAAATGTCCTGAGTGAGAAAGATATTGACAGCAGACTGATACAAAAGAATGATGTCCTCAAAGTTATTCCCGGGGCAAAGGTAGCCTGTGACGGTTTTGTGATTTGGGGGCAAAGTTATGTGAACGAAAGCATGATTACTGGAGAATCTAGGCCAGTGCCGAAAAGGAAAGGTGACGTGGTCATAGGAGGGACTGTCAATCAGAACGGTGTGTTACATATTAAAGCAACAAGGATTGGATCAGAAAGCGCACTTTCTCAAATTGTACGTCTAGTTGAATCAGCTCAGATGGCTAAAGCACCTGTGCAGAAGCTTGCAGACCGTATTTCCAAATTTTTCGTACCTTTGGTCAGTGAACGGTTTAATACTATTTCATTTATGATAGCTTGAAAGTATGATTAGATACTTAAACTTTGTCATGCTGTTATGTACTTAAATTTTTTACTGTACTCCTGCAGGTTATTCTCCTGTCGGTTTTTACTTGGCTTGCATGGTTTTTAGCTGGAAAGTATCACAGCTACCCGAAATCATGGATACCCTCATCCATGGACAGCTTTGAACTTGCATTACAATTTGGTATTTCTGTTATGGTCATAGCCTGTCCTTGTGCCCTTGGTTTGGCCACGCCCACTGCTGTTATGGTTGGTACCGGGATAGGTGCTTCTCAGGGTGTCCTGATCAAGGGTGGCCAAGCTCTAGAAACAGCTCACAAGGTCAATTGTATCGTGTTTGATAAGACAGGGACTCTCACAGAGGGCAAGCCTTTAGTTGTAAGCACAAGACTTCTAAGACAAATGGTGCTCCGCGACTTTTATGAACTAGTTGCTGCTGCTGAGGTAGTTCATTTTTCTGAAAACTTGCAGGCTTTTCCTTGATTTCTTTTTCCTCATTCATCAGTTAGCATTATATGACTTTGTCTGAACTATTTACTTGGCTTATAACATACGATTTCTGCTGTTATGTACATACAGGTCAATAGTGAACATCCTTTAGCAAAAGCTGTTATAGAATATGCCAAGAAATTCAGAGAAGATGAGGATAGCCAAATCTGGCCAGAAGCAAGGGAGTTCACTGCCATTACAGGTCATGGTGTAAAGGCCATTGTCCGAAACAAGGAAATTCTTGTAGGCAACAAGGGCTTGATGTTGGATCAAGGAATCACTGTATCTGTTGAGGCAGAAGAATTGCTTGCTGATGCAGAAAGCATGGCTCAAACTGGGATCCTCGTTTCGATTGGGGGTCAACTGACAGGAGTCATAGCAGTTTCTGATCCTCTGAAGCCCAGTGCACATAATGTCATATCCATTTTAAAGTCCATGAATGTCAAGAGCATTATGGTCACTGGTGACAACAAGGGGACTGCAGACTCGATTGCCAGGCAAGTTGGAATAGACACCGTGATTGCTGAAGCCAAACCTGAGCAAAAAGCCGAAAAAATCAAAGAACTACAGGTACAACTTAGGCAGAATTTTTTGTGTTTGGATTGTCTTTTACTCTTCTTCAATATCATTCTATAGTAATGAGCACGCTATTTCATCGGACAGTTCAGACCTTAGAGTCACAAAATTCTTACTACAGGTAGTTTCTAGGGATATTATTTGCTTAACTATATTGACTAGGATTTACATAACCATATGCTTAACACATGCAGGGTGAAGGATACATTGTGGCAATGGTTGGGGACGGCATCAATGATTCACCTGCATTAGTAGCTGCGGATGTAGGAATGGCGATTGGAGCAGGGACAGACATTGCAATTGAAGCAGCTGATATCGTACTCATGAAAAGCAACTTAGAGGACGTTATCATTGCAATCGATCTCTCAAGAAAAACTTTCTCTAGGATACGTTTGAACTATGTTTGGGCATTGGGTTACAATGTCCTAGGTATCCCCATTGCTGCAGGGGCGTTGTTCCCTTCCACAAGGTTTCGCTTACCGCCATGGATTGCCGGAGCTGCAATGGCTGCTTCATCGGTTAGTGTTGTCCTGTGGTCACTTTTACTCAAGAATTACACAAGACCAAAGAAGTTGGATAGCGTTGAGGTCAGAGAAATAAGGGTTGAATAAAAATGTTTACTTTGGTTTATGTACATGTGTTCTTGGGTGTACGTCACTAGCTTTTTACGTGGATCTTGTTGTAAACCAAATTGATAATGCAACATGATGTAGACGTAATTTACTCGCGTATTTGAACATCAGTGGTATAAGTGTCATTAACAAGACTGAGCGCGGCTTAAGCAACAAAACCCAAATTCTACTGTGAGACGGTCTCATACGATGAGACCTGATTAATTGGTCTCATACGATAATTTGATCATGTTAGTGTGGAGTAAACAGGATGGCGACACACAGGGCATGTAGCGTTGAGAGCAAGCCAAGGGTTAATACAAGCAGAATGATATACATGACTACAGTCTAAGGCTATAACTCTTGCACCTTTCTCCATCTCATCTTGGCAGATCGTGCAACTTAACGACGACTGCTTCTCTTCTTCTCCTTCTTCTACGATTACCTCTGTCCTCTTAAATTTATAAACTTCTAAAACTGGCGTATTTATAGCTGAAAATCGAGAATAGGGAGTCGAATTAGTATACACAATAGTTGAATCTAAAATATAAGAAGTTCGATATATTTGGAGAGTCGGATTATATACAAGAAATTGTGGGAAATTTTTTATTGAACATTTGTTGGTTATAGCGGCCAATTCATAACTTACGTATAACTGCGCAACCACCGGTTGTACTGCCTGATAGCTCGGGTGGGAGCCGGTAATATTCATCCCAAGAACGTATCATATGAAATGGGATATGCTCATCAAACAGCCCTTCCAACCCCCAGAGCAGGTTTCCAGTAGGCTCAGGTGGTGGAGGTGGAGACGAAGGGGAAAGTGTCTCATCGGCACACACCTCTGCCGCGGGGCAGAGCCAGCCGAGCCAGTTTCCCATACGCAGGTGTGCTCAAACAATTGGTAAGCTCGGAACTAAAAGTAGAAGACGATACTTTCTAGTTTCTGCAGCCTTGATCTGTACCCCAAACACAGTGAAAAATTCTCCGGCATGGACTTTTTGTCTATGATTTCTAGGCTAACCCTTCTTTTAGAGGGGCATGTTATGATCAGAATGATAAATACAAATACAAATAAAAATCTATATAAAAATAAAGCCATTCTTTTTGCTAAAAACGTGAATCAAAGTGAGAGTATGTGACAAAATGTTTGTACATTAGATTTGGAAAATTATATTTTAGCACACAAAATTAGGCAAGTACAATCTTCAAACAATGTATATTTCGAGTGCATAACTTATGGAGTTATAGAAGTAATACTATCTTTGAATTGTATGTACTATAGCAATATAGGTAGGTACTCAAGGAGTTGATCATAATTTTGAGCGCAATGAAGATGTATCCTTTTCTCGTCGCTTCTGAAACATTGCCTTTGCTTTGAAGAGAATTCCATGAACCTCGTCGAAATGAGGTCTTGTTGCAATCCTAGTAGCTTCGATCCACTCCCGGACTTTCTTGTATGGTTGCATTATCCTAGTACGATCTTCCTCGTCCACAACCTGTCACCAGAACGAAGTGAATATATGCCAGATGCCACACATTCTTTTTGTAGAAAAAAGGAACTGACAAGATGAATTCCACTCAATCTTTCATTACATTAGGCCATAAAAACCTTGTAAGAAGCACTAATACAGTTTCTGAAGGAAGCGTGCCAAAAAGTATTCGGGTGGGCAAAAGAGTAGTCTCCAATTCCTGCAAGAACTAATAGACACAATAACAAATGTGGAACCTTTTCTCTTCCTTCTCATATTCACTCATCGTAATGATATCATGGTTTCCAACTCCTCGATGAAGAAGGAATTGCGAACTCCAAACTATCAGTCAAGATCAGGCATTGAATAAAGCATTCCTAAAATTCTAAGCTTAAGCTGTTAACAGCTCCTATGAGTCTCAATTCTAGGCTTCTAAGGTATCCTTCCACTCCAGCATAATTGTTAGCATCAAAGATTGCTAATTGATCCCTTCAGATCCAACAACTTCGGCTCAACATTATAATATTCAATAAAAGTCTAAAACCATTTTCTTTCCAGCATTAGTGTGATATAATCACTAGTTTGGGGGCCCAGCTCACGCCCGGGTTATGTTGTACGTTCCTCAGAAATCAAATAATCAATTATCATATTATGCCGTAGCTTTTTGCTAAAACCCATAATACGACCCTAGGGGCGTCCACAAAGATTTTGAGCCGTTTTTCTATTGGAACCATTTTGTGTCAAATACTGTGTATTACTCCGTATATACTTTGATATTGGCCAATTTTGACAAACTTTTGAGAGTAGACAAATCTTTTCAAAACTTTACTATGTACAGCCTTCGAGTACCCTTATTTGATACGGAGTATGAGGTCTGGTTCCTCTGTTCGGAAAGTCATTCAAGCCCTTTTCAGCATAGCTTGTTGAGGCTAGAGTGCGGGTTTTGACGATCTTGGGATTTGTCATAGGTTTTCGGCTCTATTATTTTGCTAAAACACAAAATACGACCCCTAGGGGCTTCCACATAAGTTTGGGCCGTTTTTATCCCGATGCCCTTTTGGGCCATAAACCGTGGATTATATACTTTAATTTTAGCGTATTTTAACCAATTTTTTTGAAGTAGCCAAATGTTGTCAAATCTTCACCATAGATAGACTTGGACTAGCGTTGTTGGATCTGAGGACCTATTCCTCTATTAGGGAAGTTCTCTAAACCCCTTTGGCACACACTGACCATTGAGGCTAGCGTACGGTTTTTGTAGATTCTGGGAACCTACCATATGTTTTTGGCTATAATATTATGTTCAAACCCATAATATGACATCTACAAAGATTTGAGCCGTTTTTTTTTATTTCGGAACCATTTTGAGCCAAAAACCGTGGATTATACATTTCGATATTGGCCAATATTTACCAACTTTTTGAGAATAGGCAAATGTTTTCAAAACTTTACTATGGACATGCTTTGAGTACCATTATTCGATAAGAGGTCTGGTTCCTCTTTTAGTAAACTTATTCAAACCCTTTTACGGCACATGGAAATTGTTGAGGCTAGCGTGCGGTTTTTGCCGATGTTGGTAATTACCGTAGCTTTTTGTCTCTAGTATTTTGCTAAAACCCTTGCATGACCGCCGCGGATTCCACAAACACTTGAGCTGTTTTTGTTTTGGAACCATTTTGTGCCAAAAACCGTGAATTATATTTTTTGATACTACAACAACAACCAAGCCTTATTCCCAAAATGATGGATTATATATTTGGATATTGGCCAATTTAACCAAATTTTGAGAGTAGCTAAGAGTTTACAAAACTTTACTATGTACAGCCTCGGAGTGCCTTTGTTGATTAAAAGAGACGTTTCCTTTGTTAGGAAGATATAATACTATTTGCCACCTAGTGTCGGCAATTCGGTATAGCAAGTGCATGGTTTCAGGTTTATATAAGTAGTACGGAGTATTAGATTAAATTGTCTTCTAAGGTCCAACTCTACTAGTACTGTGTAATAGTAAGCAAAGATGAGCACAAGAATCAACTTGTTTAAAGCTTCCCAAAACTGACAAGTACAATAAGGTTCTCACCTCCAATTGCATGATCTCGCAGACAAGGCTCAGGTCTGCTATAGATGGCTGATAACTACCCAACAAGAATTTGCCACTCCCTTTGAGCCAGATTGTTTCGATTTTTGACAAGGATGAAATCAGCATTTTCTCACCGCCTGCAGCAGCTTGAGGATTCAAGGGATGACCCATTGCAGGGGCAAGTGTAGTATTGAAGACATAGGTCACTAGAGAACAGGAAAAAAAGCTCATTCACTACACTTACAGTGAAACCAAACAACACATGAATTTCACAGAACACAAGGATTATAGAGTTCATGTTCAAATGCCATTGACTATGTAGTAAATCTTGTTATAACTAGTGACAGGGTAGCAGAGACAAATTGAACATATTATCAAGGCCAAGAAAGAATTTAAGAATTAAGAGGGATAAGAAAGAAACAGTACTTGCCCCACGCCGTAGATTTGCATGATGCCAATCCAAAACTGAATGGATCTTACCCCGCTTGGAAACATCGGCAGGATACCTTAAACAAAAAAGATGGAGTTAGGCTCAGGTAATTAGCCACACTTTATTGCAAAACAGATGACTTCAGGCTCAGGTAAACCCAGTAATAGTCAAACACACTTAGCAAGCAGTCAGTGCCGCAGTGGGGCAGTGCTGTAGCAAAGTCATAGTATCAAACAACCATCTGCATGCAAAAGGAAGCAGGTCTTACCAATGATCAGCCACTCCAGGAAATGCGCATGAAAGATAAATAAGGATCGCATGACTGCAAATGTCCCATGTGACTGGTCAGTGAGATTGTGGAAGCAATTAACAAACTTATTATACTTTAAAAGATAGTGCCCAAGACTTTACCTAGCAAAAAAAAGATGGAGAACAGATAAAGTTCAACTTATCTATATAGAAGACTTGAACATTAGAAATTACCTCTCAGAAAGCTTAAACCTTCCATCGACTATAGCCGGAACTTGTCGCATGAGATTTATCTCTGAAATATCATCATCATCATCATTAATCAACCAGCTTGTCATAAACTTCAGTAAATCAAAGAACTCAGGTTTTGAGGACCTTCCATGACCTATGTTTCTTGCTAAAGCTTTGAAATTTTGGATACTCCGTAATAAAGTTATCTTTTTTACAAGCATGGTCGTAACTGTAACCCATCATGTGAACCTACCAAATATTTGAGTACACATTTGTGAATGTTCTTTCAGAAGATATGTAGATCTTTGATACTAAAGCAAATGTTTCATCAAGACTAAAGAATGTTGTACTATTTGACAATCCACAAAGGTGAGAAGGTAAAGCATGTTGTCATAGAGAGGTACAAATTTACTTCAACAACCATATACAACAGCTACACAGCTCCCGAAGCCCTTGAAAGTTAACGTTCTCTGGACACTCAAACAGAAATATTGAACTCCTGCTGTGTACAGTTTTGTGAAGGGAAACTTAGATTCTAGGATATGTTGTGAGGGGAATGGGCTTTGTTATTCTCCTCATGAAAACATGCACAACGTGGTACCATGGTAAGTCTAACAACAGAGCTAAACCCATTTGTATCACCATTCTATGCAAAGCTCACAGCCAAGTATCTTACTAAGCATTGTTCGTCAAATCTACCTTCATGGTCTATCGAATCGAAAGAACAGTGCAAAAGTAACAATATTTCTTTCAAATCCTTAACCAATATCCACACTCAGCCACGATCTAGAGTCACTTCACAGGGAAATCTATCCAGTTTTCAGATTCAGCCAAAAAAAAGGCCTTGCCTTAAGCTGCCTCGACCACAATGTACAACAATCTAATTTCTGGGAAGAGCTATTGAAATACATGTTCAGTCAGTAGTAATGCAGTCACCAAAACTTCAACTTCCCACAACTTCTCATAAGAAAGACATGCTAAGATCATAACCCCTAACACGTAACCACTCACAATCATTCATCAAATCAACACCACATGGTTCCACAAAACCCAGCAGTGGAAACAATCACTTCTTTCGAATCCTCGAATGAATATCAGCAGTTAATTCCTTGCATTCTGAGCGTTTATTACAGTAATTCAAGAGTGAAATCTATCCAATTTTTGATAGTTCACTGTCTCATCTATCAATAGGTCTTGAGATTCTTAACAACTGCGAAAACCTAATTCCTCGGAACAGGAAATGAGATACATGTTTGATTTGAAGCACCTACAGAAATCAAACTACTTATCTTCCCCCGAAAAAGCGGAAATCGAATTACCTATACACTTAAGATACATTGCGATTTTCTTTGTACTGCCAACCAAACATGATCTACCACACAATTATCATGTGGCCAGATATGAGAATTTCGAAGCCAGTTCAACAAAGTTTCAAACTTTATGCATGAACTTAACTCCCTTAAAAAACCCAATTAAACCCCCAAAATTGGGATCACAATCACATATCTTCCTACCCTAAATACCACCCACAAATTTTTAAGGGGTAGTATATCCAATTCTCATAAAATGATACTAATACTTACTAGATAACATTTGCTAATTTAATATTTAACTTAAAAACAAGAATTTAATAAATAATTTGGCAGTAGAAATTAAAGGGTATAGAATAAGATTCACCAGCAAATTCAGGAGTCAAATGTTTGCCCTTGGAAAGCTCAATTTTAACCTCCTCGAAATCAATTTTATTCATCCTGCAAATCAATCAAACAAACCAAAAATCAATAGATTATCATAGTACAAAAGTGAGAATGAAAAACCCAGTAAATAATTGCGTAAAGAAGAAGATTTGGGGGTGGAAATGATGGGAATTTGATGAAAATGAAAGTCCAATTACTTGCAAAAGAGAAGCACAGCTCGAGAGGGCTGTGACATCCGATCCACATATACTTTCAGCGTCATCTTTCTCTCTCCTCCCTTTCTGTAGAATCAGAGTGATAACTGATAAGGGTGTTGATCGGAGTTTGGTCAACGGTGGTGAGCAGTACTGCAGTAGTAAGTTTTAGTAACAAAGTTCGATACTTATCGATTCTCACTCTCAGCAACAAGGACAGGCCGGTGCATAGTTCGGGTAATAACACGAGGGTGGATAGGGGGCAAGTCTTCTGTTCTCACACTCAACCGTCTCGAGTGAAAGAAAGATGGAAATGAATGGAGCACAATATTTTTTTTTCGTTCCTATTTTTGTCGGGAAGTCAATATTCGATCTACAAAAGTCCGCCAATGTTACAATGTTCGGTAATTCAGTGCAAGGTAATTGTTTGTTATGCTATGACCTTGTTTGATAGGACTATATCTTTTTGAACTGAACTGATCTGAATGATTCTGATCTGATCTGATTTAATCTGATTTGAATGACTCTGAACTGATCTGATTTGATTTGAATGTGTTGAAATTTTGATTAAATTTCAACGAATTAATATCAATTATGGACTCAATACATCGATAGAAATTTGAACATTTCTGATCTGATCTGAATGACTTTGAACTGACCTGAATGATTCTGAACTGATCTGAATATTACTTTTATTAAGTCCTATCAAACAGGGCCTAAGTAACCTATGTTTGCCTATAATGTAGTTGGATTTGAATAATTAATAATTAAAAAAAGAATTGAATGTGATTTAACTTGAGATAGCTCTAGACATTTAGAAGATCATGTAGTGTTAGATATCACGGTTTTTCTATCATGCGCCATAATAACACAGGTTACGACTCTATTTTCGGCCTTGTTCGTATGAGATTTTCACTTGAAAAAACAAATTATGAGATCTCTTTGATTAATTGGGGAAAATCTCACCTAAATTACGCTGTATATTAGTCGTTATACTTTCAAGGAAGTCAAGCTATGAAATGATTTCTAACATTGTCTTAATTGCACAAATATGTCATCGACTTTGAACTATATAATCCACTTCCATAGTCATGTTCACAAAAAAAAAAAAAAAAAATACACATCAAGGAACTACCCGAAGTGAGGTCACCCCACTTTATTTTTGTGCAAACTGTGTATGATACACATGGTTCGTCACATAAGTACATGACCCATGGGTCGTCAGTTTGGACTTCTGCCAACACCTTCTCTGAATCTTGGGCGGTCCACTAACAAAAGATGTTCATGAACTTCGTCAAATTGTGGGCTTGTGGCCTTCTTTATGTTCTTCATCCACTCCTGAACTTTCTTGTATGGGCCAAATATCTTGCTTTTCTCATCCTCATCCAAAACCTGAAATAATTCAAAATGACTTTTAAAAACGTCATATCATGTGAAAGCGTGGTATCGAAATTTATTTTCACGTGGTAATATCGTGTTATACCTCAAATTGCATAAGCTCACATATAACACTGAGGTCAGCTATGGATGGTTGATCAAAATCCAATAAGAACTTTCCTGTACTTTTAAGCCAGTAACTCTCTAAGTTGGACAAAGCAGACTTCAAGATCTTCTCGCACTCCAAAGCTTCTTGAGGGTTCAAGGTAAGGCCACGGGCCGGCGCAAGTATGGTATTCAACAGATATCCCACTAAGAAAATAATAGTTGCACGGTATTAGTAATACAATCATTGATTGAACTTCGACCATCTAATTAGGCTTTTCGTTATTCGTTAAGATGATCATTTCGTATACGAAACGATCAAGTATGTGATCTGAGCCAACAAATAACTATTGTGATCAAGAATAATGTCCGTCTATTTAATTACTTGCGCCACGGCGTAAATGGGAATGATGCCAGTCCAATAGTGAATGCACTAGAGCCCTCTTCTTTGGATCAGCCGGATACCTATACATATCGATTTGCAACGTATAAGCCAAATGTTAAAGGTCTAATCGTTATATAGGGTGAGTGTTACATAAGACTTTGGGAGAGGAGAAGACTACAACTCACCAGTGATCTGCGACATTAGGAAATGTAGTTGCAAGGTAGATAAGAATTGCATGACTGTGAGGCCAGGGTAACAACACTATCGTTAGTGAAAATTGAAACAAAGCTTTAATCTCGAAATGATTGTTTTGGGATTGACCAACATGGATCCTCACGTGACATCGGCGACATTTAATCATTATAAATTTATAATCTCACTCAGCAAAAAAAAAAAATCATTATAATCTCAAATTTGAAACAAGGGAGTTACATGAATAATCCTCAAACTAAAGCCTAAAGGGAGAAAATGTGTGAAAGTCACCTCTCGAACAGCTTAAAATCACCATGGAATATCACAGGAACTTCCTTCACAGGATTTATTTCTGCCGGTCCAATATCAGATCAGACAACATGCTATATTTCTAATCATATGAAAATATAAAGGGAAGATGACAAAGATAAATTCCTGACCTGCAAATTCAGGGGACAAGTGTTCCTGATTGAAAACCTCAATTGTGACCTCTTCAAAGTCAATATCATTTAGCCTGGAACATAAATTTTCTAGTGAATCAAATTTATGACGATGACACAAACTAGGAGTTTCCGTGCTTAATCAGATGCGTATCTCAGAAGACGCCAAAGTCACGAAATTGACATAATTTAAAAACTTTTCTAAATAAACGACCAGTTTTAAAGGTAATTAAGACAGTCCTACAATAAAATTTACGAAATTACATTAAGCCGAGTGAAAGAGGAGTGTATACTTGCAAAATAGCATGATAGCACGTGTAGGTTGAGACTTCCGATCACCATAAATCTTGAGCACTTCTCCGGCCATCTTTCATGCACTCTCACTCTTTATTCTCTTACACAAAATTACATGAACTTGTTTGTTATTATATGTGTCTTGATTGAATGATATATAATTATATATAGAAGTGTTACTTAAATGACATAAGTGGTACGTTGTCCTAATCTTCTCTAGTAACTCAAATTACTGTATCATAGCCGCCGAAATTGGAAAAAACTCTCAATACACATGTTGAAGAGTGATGCATTGTAGTCTAGTAGAGGTGTCATGTCCATGTCAATAATTCTTTAATTGTGCGTATCAAGTTTTCTTTCCAGATAGCCACAACTTAGTGGTTTCAGATAGTGATGCCAGTCTTGGGTGACCGTCGGTTATTTTAGGAACACGTACTCTACTTTAAAGTGAGTTAAGCAAGTCGCAATTTCGTTTGGAATATGGAATACGATATAAGATGATACACGAAAGGATACGAGATTTTCATATCCAAGAAAACTATTGGCCTGAGAAAACTTAGTAGTAGTAGTAATGGCACATCATGGATATATTGTTATAGTAGCCCAAAATTATGCAAAATGGTATACATGCATATATGATAATGTTACGACTAAGACTTTTGCTTGAAGCTAGCAATAACTTCAAAGAGATGCTGGTGAACTTGATCAAAATGAGGATTTGCTGCCTTTTTCACATTTTCAACCCACTGCTGAACTTTCTTGTACGGACCGATTAATCTGCTCCTTTCTTCGTCTCCTAACATCTGCGAAAAATCGCAACAAAACCAATGGTTAGTCGATCAACTCAAAGAACAATTGACATATATACTTTGTCTACAACTGTACAATAATGTAGAACAACTATTAATTAAGTTCAGTGTACATGAAGTTGCATGATTTCGGAGACGAGGCAAAGATCAGCAATGGAGAGTTTATCATTGCCTAGCAAGAACTCAGCGTCACCCTTAAGCCACACTGTCTCAATTGTCGCAAAGGATGATGCAAGAACTTGCTCACATTCAGCTGCACCCTCTGGATTTGGTGATTTTCCAAAGAAAGGTGCCAATATTGTGTTAACTAGATAGCCCACTGCTTCCATTCAAAGAAATGAAAATACTTTAGACGTTCATTATTAGATTGGACAGGAAAAGAAATTAAATGCGTTACATAACAATACGAAAATTACGAGTATTTAACAAACAAACAAACAAAAAGGTCCTACAAAACATAAAAATAGATGTATTATTACTTGCACCACGACGTAAGTTGGTGTGATGCCAGTCTAGTACGGAATGAAGCTTAGCCCTCTTGCAGAGATCTGCTGGGTACCTATTAACATAAATCGAATGGCAAATTTTTTTTTTGAAGAATTAGTAGAACGAAACTTATTATGATCACACTGTCTCACACAAGGAGCATATGAGTTAGAAATATGCTAACCACTAACCAGTGATCAGGCACGTTATAGGCGCAGGCAAGGTACATGAGAATGGCATGGCTGCAAAACAAAGATTCAACACAAGGAAATTCTAGATTAGAATTCTAACTTTTTTTTTTTTTTTTTTGAGGTAGTAACTAGTAAATTCTAACATTTTATGAGCTTATAATTCAAGAATTATATCTCAATGCAATTATTACATGTCAAAATTACAAATGTGTAATTGCAAAATAATACCTTTCAAATAGAGTAAAATCCCCATGAGCTATTGATGGGACTTTCTTCATTGGATTAATAGCTGAATTTGGTCAATAAAATTAACTTTACTAACACATCCAAAGTTCTAAAGAATGTACTAGCTAGTACTCCACGTTCATGTAGGAGATAATCTGAAATGTGTGCTTAACGAAAAATCATAGACAATCGACCTTGATATTCCGAAGTTTGGAGATCGCCATTGAAGAGGCCGGTTGCCACCTCTTCAAACTCGATTCCATTCACCCTATATATTAGGAAACACGAATTTATAGAAGTAATTAGTGAAAAAACTACGTCGAATTTTACAATGTAATTAAGTGAGCAAAGAAAATATATAAATTAAAAGAAGTTTTTTTTTTGGTACAAAGACGAGAATACGAGACTTCGAATAAATGAAATAAAATCCACTAAGAATTTGATCAGTATATTACTTGCAGAAAAGGATAATTGCACGAGTGGGTTGAGACTTCCTATCGGCATAAATCTTGAGGGTTGTCATCTCTTTTTCTCTCTCTTTGTGACTTTGTGTAAATCAATGGAGTTTTGGAAATGAAATATGGTTATAGCTAATAATTCACAAATTTTATTAAGTCAACGTGGTAACCTCGCAAATTGAATCGAACGTGAAGGCGTGAAGCTCATGACTTTTTATCTGGGTCATACCCTAATCATTTAGGTTGGTACAGTAGATTAGTTTGGTATATACTCCGTATAACATGGTTTATGGTTGAGGGAACGCATATCCGTGATGATTCTGATGAAGTTTTTTTTTTTTTTTTTTTGTTACATCGGCGAGCAAATAATAATGTTGTTATGGAAAGATGATAAGGATTCGGTTTACTGCCCATCGGTTATTTTAGGAGCACTCTTTCCAAAATGAAATAAGATAAGAAATAAGATGATACGCGAAAGGAGACGATATTACATCCAAGAAAAGTATTGGCCCGAGAAAAGTTGGTAGTAGTATGACACATGAAAATATTGTAGGGCAGGCCGCAGGGTTGGTTGAATTCCAAACTACTAGCTATCCTTGATTCTCACGAATAACGTTATAGCTCAATATTATGCAAAATGTTACGGAGTACATGTCTATAGTCAATGAAAATACTAAACACGGTGTACATGTAGGATAATGTTACAACTAAGCGTTTTGCTTAGAGCTAGCAATAGAATCAAAAAGATGCTGGTGAATTTGATCAAAGTGAGGATTTGTAGCATTCTTCACATTTTCAACCCACTGCTGAACTTTCTTGTACGGGCCAAGTATCCTGTTCCTTGCCTCATCCCCAAACATCTGCAAAAAAATCGTAACAAAACCGTCGATTAATCGGTTTTTTTTATTAATTGACATGGCCTAAAAACTGTACAATAATGTGTAGGAGAGTAATTAAGCAAGTCTTCTTTGTACATACATGAAGTTGCATGATTTCGGAGACGAGGGAAAGATCTGCAATGGAGGGTTCATCATTGCCTAACAAGAACTTGGCGTCACCCTTAAGCCACACTGTCTCAATTGTAGCAAAGGATGCTGCCAGAGCTTGTTCACTTTCAGCTGCACGCTCTGGATTTGGTGTCTTTCCAAATATAGGTGCTAATATTGTGTTAACTAGGTACCCCACTGCATCCATTCCATAAGTGTAATAATTTAACGATAATAGTCGAAAGTCAAATAAAAGATGAGGCGAATATTATCGAGCATCAACAAGACAACAAGTCAATGCTCAACGACAACGACAACAACAAAGTCTTAGTCCAAAATGAAACGTAAATAGTAGTTAAAAATTGTAGATGAATCAAGACGATTTACCCGAACCAGTGCGTAAGTTGGTGTGATGCCAGTCTAGTACAGAGTGAAGCTTAGCCCTCTTGCGTAGATCAGCGGGATACCTATTCATGTAAGAATTTACCAATCAAACCTACAATACAAACTTTTGTGTTGACCATTTACACTCTTTGCATATAAATTTATGGGTATGTTAAAAATTGACAATTACTAACACGACACAATAGCACGACCTCAACTGCACACGAGCTAATCGTAAGAAACACGAATTATCCAATCCTGACACAATTTCACCAAAAATGTCTTATTTTTTGAGACAAATAATAAGTGAGCTCACCAGTGATCAGGCACCTGATAGGCGCAGGCAAGGTACATGAGAATAGCATGACTGCAACAGAGAACAGATCAAATAAGCAAAACTCGGTCGATGATATACTTCATATATATTCAAACCAAGCGTAAAGAATTAAGCATTTTTATACACTCGCAAACGCATCACAACATATAGAACAGCCAATCACCTCTCAAACAGAGTGAAATCCCCATGAGCTATAGCTGGAACTTTCTTCATTGGATTGATAGCTGTAAAATTAGATCAATCAAATCATATTAGCTTTCTTAATCAATGATTTAGCCTGAATTTCTTTTATTTATAATCATAATCTTCAATAGTTTTAGGCACGTATGAGTTTCGACTCTAATAGACAGTGCGACGAAATGAGCATCATTTCGTTTCCATTTTGTGAATTTGGTGTACGTGTTTCGACTCGAACTTTACGAAATTTTCAATTCAACTAAAATCGAAAGAGAAATTGATATAGTAGATTGACCTTGATATTCAGGAGTCTGTGAAGCGCCCGTGAAGAGCGCAATCGTTACCTCCTCGAATTCGATCCCATTAACCCTACATACAAATTAAACGCAAATTTAATTAATCGACATATGTGTTCCTTAGATGATATGGTTAACGTTCTAGTTTGAATTTCTCTCGTATGTCCAAACCATCGTTGACAGAATAAAAACCCGAAAAAACGGAGATAGTAATATGAAGGTGAAGAGATGTATACAAGCAAAAGATCATGATCGCACGAGAAGGTTGAGACTTGCGATCGCCATAAACCTTGAGTAGTTCTCCGGCCATTTTATCACCCTCTACAAAATTACACTTTTTTTTTTTTTGGTTCTTGACTCTTGAGGTTAGTACTAAAAGTGTTTGGTCGTCGATGATTATAGGAGTATTATATAAAGTGGAATAAAATTAGTTGTGGCCTTTGTGGGTTGTCCTAATCAACAGTTGCTCAAATTATCACGTTCACACGATGAAAAGGGCATGTATTGGGGTCTTGTAATTAAAGGTGTCAATTACAGTATGTGCTTATTTGTGGGGGCGACGCGGAGATAGTGGTTACGGGAATAATACCGGTGTGGTTGTTTAATATGGAGGTCGGAGGTTCAAATTCTAGTGTTCTACTATATGTGTCGTGGTGTAATGTAATATGACGTTGTTGCTCGAAGGGGTGTCCTGTAACGGTGAGATCAAGATGAGTCTGAGAAATGAGGTAACCTATAGATAATTATCAATTAAACAGGAGAACATTACCAAAAGTAGTTGGTCAATTGGGATTTCCCAGTAATTTAGGATTCCTTAATAACGTTGTGTTTGTCCAACTACTATAGTTGGGTAGTTACGATTATATTACAAATGTTTAAATCAGAATAACGTTGTGTTTTTCGGGGGGAAGCAAGATCCATCGAAACTAGTGACTTTTATCAGTTTGGACTTTGGAAAAAGAAAAAAAAAAAATAAAGTGAGTTGGAAGTGGGATAGGATACAATTCAGCCAAAACTGCCACAAGGGCCCAATAACTAGTACGGAACACAGATTCTAAGAGTAGTGAACTAGTGACCCAATTTGTTTATGGGCCGATTTGTTTGATCCAATTTATTCCAATCAATACCAGGTCAAAGTTTATGAGCATTTTTTTTTTTTTTTAAATAACAAAGTTTATGAGCTTTGGTGGAGCTTCAATGTTTAAAAATGCGACAACTATTGACATCCCAATCGTGTTTCCCGGTACTCTTGTTGACTTATTTTATCTCAAAGAAAACGTAAGTTAGTTGGAGTGCTGAAGAAGTTACGTTGAGTGCTTAATCCTTTACCTTTAAAAATTTTGGCAGATAAATGCCCCTCACTCGATGTTCTAGCCGTTTATTTTAGTCGATAAGGTATTGACTTTGAACATTCGAAACCATAATTTAGCCACTTCAATAAAATTCGAATCGGATGCAATGAGTAATGACCTGACTTATAGGAGTCCACAAACGAGTGGGGAGCCATTCTAGAGTAAAATGATTGAGATTTGGTCGACTTAAATGAACTGAAACAAAGCTAGGGGTATTCCATGGAGTGGACTAAGGTCTAGGTTCACGTGTGGAGCAGACCACTACATTAAATGGACTTACCATGTCCACTTCAAGAATCTAAGATCATGGCTGCTTCCCTCTTTGCAATTATTTGAAGCCATTAATTTCGTGGATCAATATCGTCTTAGAAGTCGGTGGTGCCACTACATTGGACTAGAGCGGACTCAAATTGTTTATCACCGTGATTAATGAATAGTCGAAATTACTACGGAATCCTATAAGGTTCGCTTATATTTTTGATCACTTTGACTCTCCTAACATTCACTTATTGAGTTATCTGATCTAATGAATTTAATTTGTTCAGGATATCTTTCTAGCTTTGCTCAATTGCATGTACAATCAAAGTTTTATAAGGAAGCATTCTTTAGGACGGAGACAAAGAGTTGGACTTTAATTGACCTAAATCTCATCCAAAATCAAGCAAAGCGTAGGAAACTCAGTTCAGTCCTCACTCGACCCATATCGTTTGAATTCATGGTGAGTTTATGTCTCTCTCACTAATGTTTTCTCAATTTGCTCTATAGTTATCCTACCCCTCTACCCACCGGGCCACTACCAACTCGAGACGCAATCACGCCACTAACATTACTTTTCTAGTAACTTGACAACTTGTTAATATTGGGAGGTTGTAATTAATGCTGACACGAACTTTCCAAGTCGAGACCATCATACGTTACGTAATTAAACAAATTCAAAACTGGTGGAATTGGGTGACAAGTAATTAAAGAAATCCAACTTCCCCCTCACATGTAAATCCCTAACTTTGCGTTATTAGCAAAATGTAAACAAGATATCATCATTACACATTTGTACACCAGTGGACACAAATGTTAGTGACACTTCAGTACAAACAACAAATATATCCCATCAAAATTAAAGTTTATATACTTTTTTTCATGTGGAAATTTCCATCTTCTTTCTTCTGCAATCTGCATAATTTATTTCTTCACCAGTCTCTCTCCTCCTTTGCAAATAATTTAGCTACTGGGTTTTTAATGAAATGGGCAGATTTTAGATAAAATACCCAGAAAATTAAAGTGGTAAGTTTTTATTTTTATTTTTGTTTTTGTAGTGAAATGTATGATTAATTACTTAATTAGTTTTCATGTTTTGTGATTTAATATGTTTGTAATGTGTGATTATGTAGCTCTGAACTTTGCTGGGATTATAAAGATGTGAACTTTTTTTTGATTATGATGTGTGGTTTGATGGGTATGAAATAGTTGAGCTGTTTGATTGCCTATTTCCCTTCTGTTTTTGTGAGAAAATTTGAAGCTTTATTATGAAGCTTCAATGAGAAGTTTTGTCTTATGAATTGTGATGAGGATGGAGTTAGTGTGATTTGTTCATAATTTGTTCTTGATATTTAATTAATCAAATAGAACTTCTGGATAGTAATTTCCAACAACAATTTTATTTGCAAAATTAACATTTTTTTGGGGGTGTAAAGGGAGCCAAAGGGTAGTTTTCGATGCAAACGGGTTTAAACCTGGATGCCATTGAACGACTAATAACTTTACCATCTAAACTAGCCGACATGTGTGGACTACGGGTTTAGTTTAGTAAAACCCGATTCGGAGTTTTTGAACAATGTAGTAAAAGACTGTAGTAGAAGCTTTTTGTTCAGATTCCACAAAATAGCAAAAAGGGGTAGTATATCTGTAAGATCAAACCTTTTTTTGGATTCAGATTCTAAAAGAGCAGATAGATTGCTTTTCTTTACATATACTATAATTAATCTTTGGGCCTACACTTTTGAAGGTTGGAATTGAGTTTCCATAGAATAACTTTGATTTGATTCAGTGTAAAAGAAGCTAAACAGATTACATGTGGTTTTAGCGGGGTTTTAGGATCCTTAAACCTCAACCCACAAATTGTCTCCTTTCGGAAATTATTTTTATACTCCCTCCATTCTTTTTGTTTCTTTACAAAGAGAAAGTGAGAAAGTGGGGGAGTACCTAGGTGGGTAGAGAGAGAAGGGGTTTAGGAAATAATGAGGGCATTTGTTAGTGGGTAA